>JAECUM010032398.1:0-26640 GCA_016617855.1 Megalonaias nervosa
TCGGCCAATGTGGTTATGTGAGAAAGCTTGCCGGTAGCTTCTCGTGGGTCTGTGGTCTTTCCGGGTTCTCTCGGGTTCTTCCTCCACGATTAATACTGGCCGCCATGTATAGCCTATCTTGTTCTGAAAAATGGCGTTAACCCCTATAACAACAACAACAACAACAACCCCCTTTTGGAAGACGATATCATTGACTTTATGAGAAGAAGTGCCCAGACGACACGGTACAATAATGTGAAATTAAAAGGCACAGATTCCATGGTATGTGGACAATATTGCGTGTATTTTCTTCATCATCGCAGTCTTGGATACCCTTTAGAACATTTGGTGACTTATTTTGATGGTAACTCTTCTAGAAACAACGAGAAAGTAGATCGATGGTTTTGTGACCATTATGGCTATCTTTTGTCTTTAGCTAGGAAACGTAGTGTACATCAATGGCCTCACGACTTCCATCAATGGAAATCTCACATGATTTCATAACGTTGTCAACCTTGTCAAAAATAATTTGTATGATGTTATTGTTACTTGTTAATTATTAATAGCTAATTGTTTGTTTGAATAAAAATGTTGTGTTTTGAAAAAATGTGTCTGTCGTTTGTTTTTAAAAAAAAGACTTGTGAATATATGCTCTTTGACTTTCTTTCTATCTCTCACCATGACATCCCATATCATAGCGTTATGACCCAAACAAAAAACCCTAGCAGGGATGTTTTCTATCGCGTCCGCGTTTGAACCGTATAAAGCGGGATGGTCTCCAGTCTGGCCATCCACTGTTGACTCGTCAACCTATGATGTCTTCCAGACTAGCCAAGCTGAACGAAGCTTACGTCAATTCAGGCTAAACCTGATACCTAAGCCTGAAGAGATAGAGAATGTCAGGATGTTAGCAATAGCCCAAGACATGATAGGAGAGGTCTTCAGAGAGGAAATCAAGAAAGAACAAGAGGAATGGACAAAGAAGTACAGACTTCAGAAGCAGAGAGAACAGCAACAACAACAGCAGCAGCAAGAAGCAGACAGAGGTTTTGTGGACTGCCGTGTGGACACCAAAGAGTTCTCCTTCTCTTTTCGCAGAAGCAGACCGTGTCGTATAGGAAAGCCTGCCGCCAGACGGGGACGCAATCTCAGACAGTAAAAAAAAAAAAGATTGCCATCACTCCCCGGCAACAAAAGAACAGCCCTTTTCAGGACTACCCCAATACTCTAGAAAAGACATACTAATTCAATGGCCAAAACAAATTTATGTGTTTGTATGTTGAGAAAAAATAGATGTGTGTCTATAAGCACTTCGTTTCTTTTATCAGTAAAAAAAATTCAACCTTCGTTTTCTCTGTCTTGTCGAATCGTGCATGTCTGTATTTGTAAGTAAAAAAGTCAACGTGAGTGTTTCTTTTAGGTCCGCGCGTTTGATGTGATGGTAAGTTTTGGTGTTAGGGATGTTTACCTTCAGGTCCGAGCTTCAAGTATATAAAGCAACGCGATCGTCAGACTGGCTACCCATCGTTGACTTGTCAACACTGAAGATGAGCAGCAGAATTGCTAAGCTTTTAGAACTTCAAATGCACCTGGAGTAAGCTAGACTTCTCCTGGACGAGCTGGCTATGGAGGCCGTTGCAGAAGAAGCATGGTTGAAAGAAGAGGAGGGAAAAAAAGAAAGAAGAGGAGAAAGAAAAGAAAAGAGGAATCCTGCCTCACCTCATCATGAGACCTGTGTGTGTGGTGAAAGCTAAGGTAAGGACACCTGCACAACCAGTACCGCCACCTCAACCACAGCCACAGCCACAACAACAACGTCAGCCACAACCTCTACCAAGAGTCGCTGTTCTCCAGACAGAAAACTGGGAGCAGAAGGCCTTAGAGGAAATGGAGAGACAGCGGCAAGAGTGGGAACTACAGAGACCTCATCATCCCCGAGTCTGGCATAGGAGAAGACAGGGGGAACAAGTCTTCACTATCCCTCAAAGTGAAAACTGGGATGATGAGGCCACTCAAGCCCCGTCTGCACAGGGAACCATAGACATTAATTGGGAGAATGAATGGAGCCGGCGATGCCTGTGTGGTGCCAGCCCTGGGAGATGTCATCATTAACCAGGTACATTTGGAGTTCTTAAAAAAACCCAGCCCTTCTCAGGGCTAACCAGATCTCTAGAAAAGAGAGACTATTCAATTTGCCAATTTGTGAAAATGTGAAGTGGTGTGACTATAAACACTCACTTCTTTACTGTTGTGTGTGTGTGTTTGTTTGCGTTCGCTTTCGTTTGTGTGGATAGTAAATATGGTGTGTTTCTTCTTCTCTTCCCGTTTGTGTGGATAGTATATATGTGTGTTTTATGCATTCGCTTTCGTTTGTGTGGATAGTAGGTATGGTGTGTTTTTTTTTGTTTTTTTTTTTTCTTCTCTTCCCGTTTGTGTGGATAGTATATATGTGTGTTTCATGCATTCGCATTTGTTTGTTTGGATAGTAGGTATGGTGTGTTTTTTGTTCTCTTCCCGTTTGTGTGGATAGTAAATATGGTGTGTTTTATGCATTCGCGTTCGTTTGTGTGGATAGTATATAATATGTGAAGTGAGTGTAAGGGATGTTTTCCTTCACGTCAGTGCTCCACGGATATAAAGCAGAGCGCTCGTTATTCGCGCCATTCTACACAGAATAAAACATGGCTAGCAACATGGAGAGGATGATTAGATTGTAGGAGGTGGTGGACACCTTAGGAATGGTGGAGGAGATGCTTGTCCGAATGCAGTTTGGGGCTTATAGTCCCCATAGACTAGGCATGGAAACTAATAATTTAAAGAGAAGTAAGGACATATTAAATGAAATGATTAGGATTGAAAAGGACGAAAAGGAAGATATAGGAGACAACAAAAAAAAAAAAGGATGAGGGAGTGGAACGAAAAGATAGAAAAGGAAGAAGAAAATAAAGAAAAGGAAGGAGAAGGAGAAAGAGAAGGAGACGGAAAAAGGAGTAGAAGGAAAAGAATGAGAAGAAGACAAAAGTGGAGGTCAAAAACGTGTAGGACAGAAAATAAGAAGCTGGTAGAGTAAAAGAAGAACTTAGAAGAAGACAAAGAAGAAGAAGAAATCCAAAGGCCCTTTTCAGGGCCACTTTCATATGCCTCGAAAAGATATTCAAAAATTTACCTATCTATGTGTGTTATCTATATGTTTATCTATGTCCTATGTCTCTGTCTCTCTATTGTATTTGTTCCTCCCTAGAGTGGTAGCTGAGCGTATTTAGGTCAGTCCCTTGCCACATTGTTGCAAGTGTCCAGTACCGTGACGTCATCCCACCTGTTCCATTCCTATTGACCCTATACAGTCCCAATCTTACATAACATTCCCTATGTTAAATTCCCATTGAGGCTACGGTACAAAAAAACAAATTTTGAGGCTTTCAATTTTGAGGCTACGGTACAAAACACCAAAATTAACATTACGGTCTACGTGAGGCTACGGTGTCCCCTATCACTACTATCGAGTCAAAATTTGATGTAGGTCCAAAAACTCGATTTTCTGAGTTAAACAACGGTACTCTAGTATTACTGTAAGCAAAGTGTAGCCTAAGATGCGATTCTTAAATAGGTTGCAAGAGTGTCCTCACTTGTATTATTATTATTATTATTATTATTATTATTATCCACGATACGAACACCCGTGACTGGATCGCCACAGTGTACCAAATACAAATTTAACTTTAAAATTCAATGACTTTGATTCACTTGTACCTAAATAAATGAAAACACGAGTTGTCTCCCAGTAATATACGCATAAATCATAGCTGTTTTAGTACACATGTATGAATGAATCCTATTGCATTGTTGATAGTACACATGTATGAATGAATCGTATTGTGTTGTTAATAGTACACATACATGAATGAATCGTATTGTGTTGTTTAGTACACATTAATGAATGAATTATATTGTATAGTTTAGTACATATGTATGACTGAATCGTATTGTGTTGTTGATAGTACACGTGTGAATGAATTACTGTGTAGTATTTATTTATGAATGGATCGTGTTACGTGTCAGTATATGAGGAGCTGTGTGTTTGTTTGGACTTGTACTAACCGTCATTGATGCCAGGCAATGAGAATATATTTCACTTTCAGTTTTACCTTGCAGTTGCCAACTATGGCGATGACACTGATGGCACCATAAATTCGACGATATTCAGATGGCACAGTCATAGGAAGAAATTTCGGGTCTATCAGTCGATCACGACCTACACCGCACGTGACGTAGAATATTTCCAAATAGATGGGGAACACTTTCTTGCTGTAGCGAATCATGCAAAAGGTAAATATTTAGTGCGTTCCACCGAATAACGTTTACATGGAAAGTCAACATTGTCGAGGCCAGATATTGATTATGTTCTGGACCGAACAAAATGTATACCATAATGGTTTTGGAGATTTGAGTTAGTCATTGGGTATCTCACTCAGTGACACTGAGTTAGCCATTGGATATCCACTCAGTGACACTGGGTTTATATTGCATGGATGAAAGTCCATATAAAATTTTCACTCCAAAAGCAACATTCATTATTACTTTTATACGGTACGTCAGAAATACTCCAAATATAGGATATATGATACCAATGAGAGATAAGCATGATATGAATAAGATATAAATGATATGAATACGATATAAATATGGTATGATAATATAAGATATAAATATGATATAAGATATAAATATGATATAAAATATAAATATGATATGAATAAGATATAAACATAATATAAATAAGAAATATTATATAAGGTATAATATTATATGAATAAGATATATATGTGATATGAATAAGATATAAACATGATATAAATAAGATATAAATATGATATAAAATATACATATTATATGAATAAGATATAAACATAATATAAATAAGATATCGACATTATATGAATAAGACATAATATTATATGAATAAGATATACATGTTATATGAATAAGATATAAATATTATATGAATAAGACAAATATTATATGGATAAGATATAAATATTTTATGAATAAGATATAAATATTGTATGAATATGATATACATGTGATATGAATAAGATATAAATCTCCTTAAAGTTTCGTAGGATAAAAAATCTATTTATAAGAAGTATCTGGACAAGGTCTTTTCCGGTCCA
This sequence comes from Megalonaias nervosa, assembly GCA_016617855.1. Taxonomy (NCBI): domain Eukaryota; kingdom Metazoa; phylum Mollusca; class Bivalvia; order Unionida; family Unionidae; genus Megalonaias; species Megalonaias nervosa. The sequence continues at coordinate 5,151 of JAECUM010032398.1, forward strand.
AACTTCACTCAATCTTATTTTTTCTAGCAATTAAAGCCAACCCTACTACCATAAATATCTTTATCGATGTCTTTCAGGGCAGTCTCAGCATGTAGACTCCGTCATCTTGAAATGGAATTACAAATCGCGTCTGTTTAATGAGATACAGACGATATCAACGGTGGGAGCCTATGATTGGACATATTTTGTAGTAGACGGGTTCCATTTTCTGGCTCTAGCCCAAACTTTTGACGGGCAGACCACACTACTAGACTCCGTGATTTATGTCTACCAAGAGAAAAACTTCGTACCATTCCAAGCAATTGAGGTAAGAGAGAATGCTGGGAAGAAATGTACCTAATGGAATCAATATAATTGCTGTCATTTAAGGTAAATAATTAATAAGTAAATACATGTAGCAAATTAAATGTAATTCAGGTTGTTTTTTTTTTCTTCTGGTAAATATTATGAAATTATGAATAATATTCTTTTTCATTTCACTGATGACGTTCTCCATCCATTCATTTTCTATGCACGTTCGCACTGTTTCGTCCTATTAATGCATCGGCCCCTGTTCCAATCTTTAAGAGCAAATTACTTATACGTTTTTCATGTAAATTTCTTGAATTAGATACGCCTGATTACAATCGACATGAGCATCTGTAAGCGTTTCTTGTGCATCTATTTAAATATACGCATGATTACAATCGGCATCAGGGTCTGTAAAATGTATACATGGGAAAATTAATATCAGAGAAAAGTTTTAAAAATTTGAAATATAAATCAGAAAAATTTACTGTTTTATAGACGAACGGGGCGACAGACTGGGAGTTTTTCATGATTGGAGAGGAGGCGTTCCTGGTCGTGTCTAATGCTTACAACTATGGTCCCCAGAACTTTCAAGGACTGGACACTTACCGCACTAACTCCAGTATCTACAGACTTAACAGGCAAAAGCGGGCCTTCGAGAAATACCAGACTTTCCCTACATTTAGGTTGGTTGTTGTAGGGTTTAACGCCATTTTTCAGCACAAGATAGACTATACATGGCGGTCAGTATTAATGGTGGAGGAAGAACCCGGGAAAACTCCGGGAAGAACCGCCGACCCACGAGAAGCTACTGGCAGGCTTTCTCACGTACCCACGTTAGCCGAGCCTGAGACTCGAACCCACGCAGACAGAGGTGAGATGGCAGTGATCTGGAACGGTGAGTGCTTTAGACCACTCGGCCACTCGGGGCCCCTCTTACGTTTAGGTATATGGGTTATATTTTCTTACGGACCGGATGTGGTCATGGGACTAGAGAATTTCTATTTTTCCCCCCGGGGTGAAGATGTATACGCACTGCCTATGTGACGTAATTCACTCGCGGTCATGATGCGTATGTTGTACCCACACATTATAGCATGTTTTTTCATATCTTATAATAATCCCGCCCCCCCCCTCGAAAAATAATGTACATGGAGGGCGACAGAGGAATGTTTTTTTTTTTTTTCCAACGAGTGTCAACAGGATAGGAAAGTCGAATTCCAGGCCAGTAATAGTAATGATATAATTTAAAAAGAATATTGATCCGGATCAAGCGTTAGAGGATAAGCCAGATATTTCCACTATCGTATTGCTTTCACAATTTCCGTTTGCTAAATTGCTGTCGTATTTATATGGTAATCTAGCCTTGTACAGAATTTTCTATGTAGACATTTTATCCAATGGTAATGGAGTACTTTTGTGTTTAGACGTTTTATACAATTTCAAGTGTCTTTTACTGAATTTCCTGTTTAGACGTTTCATCCAATTTGAAGTGAGAAAGTTAATACATAAAATAACACGTCTTATGGGTGCTACGGGCAAAGCTAATCCCCTTTTGCACTGTTCATCTCAAGAGAAACTGTTTATCATGTACACGTATTAATTACTAGAGACTGAAAGAAACTGGTCGTCATGGTTACACGTAATAATTACCACAGTCTGATAGAAACTGGTCATCATGTTTACACGCAGTAATTACCACAGTCTGAAAGAAACCTGCCATCATGGCTACACGTATTAATTACTATGGTTTGAAAGAAACTGGTCGTCATGGTTACACTTATTAGTCACCACAGTCTGAAAGAATCTAGTCGTCTTGGTTACACGTAATAATTGCCAGAGTCTGATAGAAACTGGTCATCATGGTTACATGCATCAATTACCACAGTCTGAAAGAAAATTGCCATCATGGCTACACGTATTAATTACTATGGTCTGAAAGAAACTGGTCGTCATGGTTACACTTATTAGTTACCACAGTCTGAAAGAACCTAGTCGTCTTGGTTACACGTAATAATTGCCAGAGTCTGATAGAAACTGGTCATCATGGTTACATGCATCAATTACCACAGTCTGAAAGAAAATTGTCATCATGCCTACACGTATTAATTACTATAGTCTGAAAGAAACTGGTCGTCGTGGTTACGCGTATTAATTACCACAGTCTGAAAGAAACTTGTCATCATGGTTACACGTATTAATTATCATAGTCTGAAAGAAACTTGTCATCATGGTTACACGTAATAATTAACATGGTCTGAAAGAAACTTGGCCAGACTATAGTAATAATGATTACAAGTATTGATTAATATAGTCTGAAAGAAACTGATTATGGCTACGCGTATTAAATACCAGTCTGAAAGAAACTTGCCATCATTGTTACACGTATTTAATACTACGGTGTGAAACTTATTATCGTAAATATGGAGAACACAACAGGTATCGCTCGTCGCACAATCCGATGTTTGTATGTCGTTAACTCTTAGTGACTGACCGCACAGTCCGCCGTTTGTCTGTCGTTAACTCAGAATGACTGATCGCACAGTCCGACGTTTGTCCGCCGTTTCTCTGTCGTTAACATTTAGTGACTGATCGCACAGTCCGCCGTTTGCCTGTCGTTAACTCTTAGTTACTGCTGTTTTCTATTGCTATCAATATTTTATAATTATTAGTCATTATCGCTGTTTGTTTATGGGTTACACTTAATAACTGCGGTTTTCCATTGTCAATATCTGTACGTTATTAGTCATGATCACTGTTTCTCTATGGGTTACACATTGTGACCGGTGTTTTCCACGAATCTAACTATAACTATAAATCTCATTATAACACGGTCCTTAATACAACACAATGATGGTGATGGCTCACATTATACTGGACGAGATAATACAGTTATGGTCATATATCCCATTATGCTAGCTGACTTATATTTGTTTCGTATAATATATAAGAGAATCTCGCCAATAAAACAGTTAATTTCTTGAAGATTCCATTGAACATAATTATAGAGAAGGACGACTCTATTATAGACGTATCTATTTCAGTGCAATTGATTGGGAGCATTTCATGATCGGAGACGACCATTTCCTTGTAGTTTCCAATGCACAAAATGGGGGAACAGAGTTGGAGAGACAGAGTACAATGTACAGACTACAGGGTGTAGATAGATTTGTTCCGGTCCACAACATGGCACTCAGACCATCATCTGACTGGGAAATGTTCCAAGACGACGACGAATATTACTTCATTTATTCCAATGCAAAGAGCACAATGTCTCAGATTTTAAAAGCCAAGTTAAAATAATTTTAATGTATCAATTATGTTTACCTCCATTAAACAGCATCCTCTGAAACATTTTAATATATCAGAAAGATATTATGGATTTTAAAAGCAACACAGATCTAATGTTATGCGTATTACGATTAAAGATTTTGTTGAGCACATTTCTATGTTGAATTGTGTCAGATATTTGACAAGCTATTTTAAATCATGCAGCGCCATACTCATAGTCTAGTTTAGATTTAAAGACGGACTGCGCCATACTCACAGTCTAGTTTAGATTTAAAGACGGACTGCGCCATACTCACAGTCTAGTTTAGATTTAAAGACGGATACACAATGAATGCATAGCTTTAGTAATTACTGCTTTAGACATAAAACTGGTGCATAGCGAATACACAGCTTTAGTGATTATTGCTTTAGACATAAAATTGTATGTCTTAGTCATATAGGAAATATTTTCATGTATTTGAGACTATGTTAATATATCAAATATTCTCTTATCAGTATAAACGAATATTTTATAGAAATAAAAACTAAGTTATATTTGAAAAATGTTCTTAGTTTGATTTCTTATATCTTCAGTGTTGTGTCAAGGCATCTACAGCAAGTAACCTAAAGTAAAATCCACTTCCTGAATTTCAACAGATTATTTAATTTCTGGTATCTTCGGTCCTATGTTAAGACATTACCGTATGCAACTTAAAGTAAGTTCCCACTTCCTGAATTCCAATAAAATACTATAGTGATTTCCACGGGTTGACAGGGTTTTTGAAATTTCAAAATATTTTTTATTGAAGGTTGAACCTATCGAAATAATAAATATGTACAAAATGAAGCCAGGGAAAAGAATTGCAGTGAATTCTTTGTTCTATTCGTTCACTCATTTTTTAAATTTATTTATCAATATTTTCTAAAAGAAGGATATAGGAGAAACGAAATGCTTGTTCAATTAGTTTAGATTTGTATTGCGTCCAGGGAATGACTGACATCAGACTACCCGGTATGTTATGCAGGAGTCTCACAAAGATCTGTATTAGGCCCGTTATTAATTATAGTGTACATCAACGTCATAAGTGATGAAGTTGTTTTTTTTTTATTTTTAAAAGACATAGCTCATTATCACATGTGTCTACGAACACATTTGGAATAGAATATATACTAAATACATCCTTACATATTGTAACGGTTTTTGACGTTAGGTACTTTATTTCGCTTTCACCTTTTGATACAACAGCCCCAGACACTTCTGACGCCTTATTTGATACAACAACCCCAGACACTTCTGACGCCTTATTTGATACAACAACCCCAGACACTTCTGACACCTTATTTGATACAACAACCCCAGACATTTCTGACGCTTTATTTGATACAACAACACCCAGATACTTCTGACGCCTTATTTGATACAACATCCCCAGACACTTCTGACGCCTTATTTGATACAACAACCCCAGACACTTCTGATGCCTTATTTGATACAGTAGTATAAGTAGTTGAGGTTTTTATCCCAAAGAGAGTTTTAGCTCAGAACCCCCCCCCTCGAAAATAAATTTATTCTGACATTTTTTCACCACCTCAGAGACCCCTTCTCCCTCAAAAAACCACCCTCCAACAAATTTTTATCTCAGAAAATGATGATAATTTGAAACCCAAAGGGGATTCTAGGCCAATAGATTTTTTCATATTAAACAAATGAAATATTATATATAATGTATCATTATAATCCAATCCGACATGTTGGATTTGATCTGACAAACAAAGTTTGTAAGAGATTTAATTCGATTAGAGCAGCCTCAAGCTATACTGGTATAAAACCTAAAATAATAAGCGATTGTATTAAAATAGTTGGTTACCATATATCACCAAAATATCGGTCAGTATGGTTATTCGCGATTGAAAATGACGAGCGAATAAGAGGTTGGGCAGATGATTTGATGACATTTATTGACAATATGGTTGATATTTTATTTGATAACGATATTTCTAAAGCTGTACAAAATTAAACATCTACTACTGTTGTAACCCATATTTTATGATAATCTTTTTCATATCTGCTGACTCTCATTGGCAGAATATCTGTTAACATACTGTCAATAATACGAAACTCACGTATTAAATCGTCCATATCATATTTTACACCTCGCAAATAAGATCGTATTTGATCAAGTAATTTTTTGTAAGTTATACTTGCTGTTTTACAAAAATTTTGTTTTGTTTCAAGTTTAGGTTCAATTTGTTTTACAAGTGTTGAAAGAGAGACACCTACACCAGATATTATTAACAAAAACGGATTTAATAATGCTCCACTTGAGATTATACCAGAGCTAGTCATTAACAATGGCAAATATGATATTACTCGAAGTATTCTACGGTAGTGTTTATAACATTCTTTTACACACCAGAGGTTTTTGTGATAAAATTTATAATATTGTACTAGCGCGTCAACATCTTGTTTTGGAATTTCTTCTGATATGTGATTGAAATCGATGATTTGTTTTTTTATTATACAATATTTTATACAAAGACAAAAGTTCTGACACCAACAATCGAATCGAGAAACTCGCGGAATTTATTATTTTTAGGATCAGCTATAAGATCTCTGTATTTGTCATAAACATCTGACGAAGTATCCTTATATCGTTCATCTGTTAGTACATATTGTTTCTCTAACCAAGCGTATGAATCAAAACTATTTCCTACTTCACTCTCATACAAATCTGTTTTATTCACAAAATTACTGTAATCGATTTCTGTTTCATCAATATACCCTAAAACTAAGCTCAACTGATCTAACGTGAAATTTTTGAGAACAAGATGTTGTCTGATAATTGTATATCCGACTACGAAATTTGCTAAGATTAATTTTTTAAGCTTATCTAGTTCAATTGTAAGAAGACCAACAGCAGAAGCTACTTTTAACATTAATTTTTCATATGGTTTTGTGAATATTGTTTTAATTTCGTTGTAATAATTTTGTAGTGACAATTGTCTAGAATACTGTAATGATGGTAATAGAATATCGTCTTTTTCACTTATATCATAATAAGAATCAGACTTTATTTCCAACTTTGTTTGATCGACTAATTCAAAAAACTTTTCTCGCTCATCATCACTAAAATTACTAATTTCATCGTCTAAAGTTTTGATTATCTTTAGAGACTTGTTAACAATAATCGGATCAAATTCTGGGTCTTTTTTACGTATCATTGGCAAAATTGCGTTTGCGTACACTTTAATAATTAACTCTGACGTCATAGTAACGATTTTAACCAATGTTTCTTTGTCATTGTAGTACATACCGAGATGTTTAAAAATATGTCGTTTTGAAAAACTATCATATACATTTTTGTTTCTTTTTATTCTTATTTTCTTAGTTTCCGCTAGTTTGTCAAGACGAGTATGATTTTCGTTTATTCGTCTTTCTTCCAATGTTCTTCCACTATAAACTCGTGCTTTTATTAAGTCTGATTTTATTATCAAATCTATGTTATACCAATCAAGCTCGAGTAATATTTTTTTAAGGTATAATTTCAACTTGTTTTTGTTCTTCTAGACAATCAACAGGATGACAGTATCTGCTTATAATGTCAAAGTTTTCTATTGCTTTTTTCAGTTGCGGTCCTCGCATATGCATAACGCGAATATAATTAGCAGAATTTCCTGGCAATGTTGAATTGTCTAATGATTCGATGCCAAGTTTTTTCAAACCTTGTAACATTTTTGCCATGTTATTAACAGCTCCAACATCTATTTTAGGGTTAAAAATATTATCATAAAATTCTTTCGCAACGGTTATAATTGATGGTTCTGACATTATTTTATAGCATTAGATTAAATTTGATCATCGAGTGTGTATATTTGAAATGCTGTCAGTCCTGGAAACGGACGTTCAGCAGCAATAACATAAACTCGAAAATACAAGTACTTGTTAACAGTGTTTTCAGTCGGAATCGTAAAATATTGTGTTGTTGAAATGTAAGTGTCTGTTGTGCTATACAATGTTGCCCAATTAATATCATCATTTGATCCTTCCAATCGCCAATTATAAATTTGACCAACGCTAGGATTTAATCGACCTCGCAAATGAAATTACCAAATAGCAACTGCAGTAGGACATTTGATTTGATCCAAAAATTTTCGATTTCTCCGTTGGTCGTCCACTCGTGTCTATCAGAGAAAACGTAATAAGGATAATTTTCAGGATAAAACGATGATGCGCTTACCTCAAATCCAACTGCTGACTTAAACAATATTGGAATATACCCAACATTATTTTTGGTTCGTTTTACACTACTAAACAGACTGTCAACATACGCTTTATTTGTCAGATCGTTAGGGTTAACTGGAACGTAATTTGTCATTATCTTGTTGGCTTTCAAGTTTATATTCCCTGACATCGGTCCACCGGATTTCTTAAAATATGGGTTAAGTTCTTCTTTTAATTGAGCATAACTAATAGCATCAGTGTTATCAGATGGTGAGGTTACAGGTAATCCAGTTATTTTTGAATTTAACATGGACAGGTCACCTGTCATTGTATCACCGGCTTTGTTAAGCTTATTATCGTCAACAGAATTTAGTTGTGCATAACTTACAGCTTGTGTTTGATTTAAGTTTTCTGGCGGATATACAATCTCTAAATTTATAATTTTTTTTCCTGACATGTTGATATTACCTGTAACTGTCCCACCTATTTTATCAAGTTTGTTATCATCAACATACTTCAACTGCAAATAACTTATCGCTTGAGTTTGATTTAAGTTTGCTGGTGGATACCTGGTCTCCAAATTTATAATTTTTTTTCCTGACATATCTAAGTTACCGCTTAAAGTTCCACCAGATTTATCTAGTTTATTATTGTCGACTAATTTAAGTTGTGCATAACTAACAGCTTGTGTATTAACGACATTTATTGGTGGATAATCTGTTTCTAAATCTAGTACTCGTTGATTTGACATAAACAAGTTTCCCGTCATTGTGTCGCCGGATTTTTTCAGGTAACCTGATAAATAAACCTTACCATCTGTTATTGTTGTACTTACAGCCGATGAATCTCCTACTAATATTCCAAATTTTGTATAATAGCTCATTATTTATTTATCGTCTGACAATTTTTTATATAACATAAAATTGTATAACAATAATGGCAAAATCGTCGATATTAAACTTTGATACAGAGCGGTTGGTGAAACATAAACATGAAAACGAACTTCCAGATTGGCATTATCTTATTGTTGGAAGCACTGGATCTGGGAAAACAAACTTGCTTATGAATTTACTTCTAGGAGATAATTTTAACTACGATTGCATTTATATTTACACAATCAATCCACAACAGGATAAGTACGAGCTACTTAGCAATTATAATGACAAACTTCGTGATGATCTTGAGGGTGATGAAGATTTTTTTATTATCAAACAACCAGAAGAACTTGTTCCAGTTAATCAACTTGATTCGTCCGAACACAAGATAGTTGTTTTTGATGATATTCCGCTTAACAACGAGGAAATGAATAAAATAAGATCATATTTTTCATTATCACGTAATAAAAAATGTAATTCTATTTATCTAGCTCAAGCATTTTATAATGTTGAAAGATTTATTAGGCGAAATACTGGTTGTTTTATATTATTTCCAGGACTTGACAATGTCGATGTTAGAAATATCGCGAACGAACAATGTGGTGATGTAACAAAAGATAAATTTATTGAATTATATCATAAAGCGACGGCAAATAAATATGACTTTTTTATTTGATAAATTAACAAATGATACGAGTAAAATGTTTCGCTGTTGTATTGAAAATTATCTACAATATTTATTTATAGAAAATAGTATATAATTAATGGAAAGACAAGCAAAGTACAGAAAACATATAGAAAATCTAAAAAAAACTTGTTAAATCTAAAGCTGAACTTAGGCAGATGATCCAACGAGCACGACGTGGCCAAGTGGTTTCAGCAGAAACGACAGCCGCCGCTCTCAAACCAGTTACTGAAGCTTTACTTGGAAAACAACCTGAAACTAAACCATTATCAGAAGAAGAAGTTAAAAACATACAAGAAAAAGGTGTACTCGGATTAATGAAAGAACAACAAGAAGCGGCTGCTGGAAGAATTATTGAAAGATCTGAAGAAGAAAAAAAAAAAGATTAGCCGAGGAACTTGCAGCAAATATAGGTAATCCTGTTGCAAGACAAGCTGAAATAGATCGGCTGATAAATAATCCACTGGAACTTCAACAAAGATTAGCAGAAGCAGCAGTAGTTAGACCAATTGAAAGAAGGTTAGAAGAAGAAGAACTTAGAAGAGAGAGAGAAAATATAGAAGAAAGAAAAAGATTTGACTATGATTTAGAAAATATAGATAGCAAAATAAGAGATGACGAATATAGAGATTTTAATAAAAAATATGATTACTTTAAGGGTGTGAAAGTACACAATATTAGAAAAAATGATTTTAAAGCAGGCGAAAAAATTGAAGAGCTAGAAAAAATAAAAGAAAAGAGTAAGGAGCATCTCGACAAGGTAGTTTTAGAAAATAGAAATTACTACGATAGCATTAAATTATATGGACATGGAAGTATCGCTGATCTTTATATTAAGGCTATTAAGAATATAAAAAGTGACAAATACAGTCATCACAATAGTAGCTTAATTACCGAAGCAAAATCAGTTGATGAAGGACAAGAAAAATATGTTTTTTAGACCAGCAGGCCCTATGACGATGACTGAAGAAGATTTACAAAAATCAGTCAAGAAAGATAATGAGGAATATCGTAAAAAATATAAAAACCAAGCAAAACAAAAAATAATGGATTCAGAATATTTTGCTTTTATGGAAGATAATGACATTTCTGACGTTGATAATATTTATAATTGGGAAAAGGATAAATACGATAATCTCATTAAAAAATTAACTGATATTACAGAAAAAATATAGGAGAAATTGATATACTCATAACTGGAGTGAAGAAGTATTTGTTGTTGATAAAATTTGTTGTTGATAAAATACTTTTAACAATACCAGTTACATACTCGTTGAAAGATTTATTAGGTGAACCTATAACTGGCAGATTTTACGAGCAAGAACTTCAGAAAACAGAACAAGATATATTTGTTATTGAAAAAGTTATTAAAAAGCGCGGCAACAAAAATTTAGTCAAGTGGCGTGGATATGGCAATAAATTTAATAGCTGGGTACCAACTAAGTCGATCGAATAATATTATTATAAATTTCTTCGTATTTTATTAATACTGATTTACATTTTACTGGTTTACATAAAGAAATTAAATGTAATTTTCTTGCATCGTCGATTGGCATTAAATTAAATATTTTAACAAAAATAAAATCGTATTTTATATTTCTTTGCTGTCCAGTTATTTTTACATTTAAAAAGGGTTTTATAAGTTGCCAAAATATTTGATGCTCTGTGATAGTAAAATTAAATTTTATTATTTTTTTAGGAATTGGTACTTAACATCATATCGTCCAGTTGTTGGTCTGCTTAAATTTTTTTTTACTAACAACATCATCTTCTTCTTCATCGTCATAGTTATGCAAAATATCTTTTTCAGTATAACCAGCAAATCTGTCATTAGTAATATTTTCTAATGTAAAATTTGAAACTGAAACAAAATCTCCCGAATATAGTTCAGCCAGTCTCTCAATTAAGTTCATTATTATAATAATCTTTTATCTAATTAATAAATAATAAGATGTTCGGAGAAATAAAATATCATCAAAGAGTTAATATATTAAATCACAAAAAATTAGCTGAGGCAATTCGAAATTGTTTGTTGGGACATAGTTTTTATTTTGTTGATGTTATGGTAACATTAGGTGAATCTGACAGATTTTTATTAACAGTAGCAGAAAAAATAAAACTTGATACAAATAAAATGATGACATTACGATTTAATCGCGACGATATTATGGAATTTAGTCATAATTGTCTTACTCGAAATGATATAGAAAATATCATTAGTTATCGTATTTAAAATTAACTCTATCAAATTGACGTTGCTGATTTTGTTACATTATCAGCTACAAATTTTATTGCACGTTTATTAATTTTATGATATTTTGCAGCAGATATTATTGATTTAAATTTTATTTCTTCACAAGTTTCAAGATTAATAACTGATTTTGGATTTTTAAAATTAGAACCATCAGATCCAGCTCCACGTCGTGTGTTTTCTTTTGGCGTTACCAAATCTAAATTTTCTAGACGATTATCGGTTTTAATTTTGTTAATATGATCGATAACTAAACTATTAGGTATTAGTCCGTTAAAAGTTTCAAACACAAAACGATGTGACATATAATTAACTTGGTTAGTTTCTATACCACATACCATTACGTGTAAATAACCATTTTTATTCAAATTTCCAACAACTTTTTTTGTTCTTATATGTCGAATAATTCCCGATCATTTGTCTCATATAGATCAAATACTGGATGAAGTTGAAATTCATTTTGTAATGCTAAATTTTCAATATTATCATCAGCAACTGCGCTATTTACTCGATAAACTCGCTGTCCTTCTGGAATATCGTCGCAAAACAAAGTATAAATAAAATCTTTTCTAAACATTTTAATTCTTTCTGTATTATCGCCTTTTACTGAAATTATCATTCCAGCTGGTGTTGATATGCCAACAGATTTTTTAGATATTATATTAATAACAAGACCTAACATATTTGCTGCATATAAATTGTATTTTGGATGTACATGATAAAATTCTTGCTCTTCCGCTGTCAGTCTCAGATATCTCAAAATTTCTGTCATTATACTCTAAGGATTTTTATATCTCTAATTAAAAAAATTCAATTAAATATAAGATATATATATATAATGTTAAAATTGCGAGATATTGCTAAAAAGAACATTATCAAAACAGAAAAAATTGCTTCAGCATTTTCAGGTTATGATAATAGTTACAAACTTGATGATCAAAATATTCTATCAAATTTTAATTCCACAAGTTTATTTCATCTTTTGCAACCTGTTATTGCTCAAGAACTTGCGGCTCATAAAAGTATCAAACTTATAGTCCAATATCATAAGATTTTATCAAAGTTACACGCAGTTGAGGATGTACTTTCATGTAATTTTTGAAAGAAAAAGTTTTGACAGCGAAATTTCGGAACCATATTTAACAGCTAAATCGAGAAAAATATTAACTGGAACAAACATTGCCATGGTCGCCGATGAAATACATCAAGAAATAAACAAAAAATTAGAAGAATTTATTGCATCAGGATCAGGTTGGAAATTTGAAATGATAAAAGAAGTTTTATTTCACACAGCAAAATATAACGTACTTCGCGTTAGTTTGTACGTCGATCTCCCTCAAAAAATCAAAAACAAAAGATGCTGTATAAATGTCAAAAACAATGATGACAAATGTTTTCAATGGTCTATTCTTTCTGCAAAACATTCTCAGTGTGATCACCCCGGCAGAATTGAAAAGTATTTGCCATACAAAGACGAACTAAATTTTTTAGGAATAACTTTTCCAGTAGCAGAAAATCATATACCAAAGTTTGAAAAACAAAACAGTATCTCAGTAAATGTTTTCGGATTAGATGAGCGAGAAAACGTTTACCCGAGATATATCTCAGAAAATGCTATACAAAATACAATAAATTTATTATTTTATCAGGGACATTATTGTTGGATGAAAAACTTTAACGGCTTAGTTGGCAGACAGTATAGTAAAAATAAAAATAAAAAATATTTCTGTTATAGATGTCTGCAGGGTTTTTCTGGCGATGGAATACTGCAAGAGCATCTCAAATACTGCGTCAACGTTCAAAGAATAACTATGCCTAGCGAAAAAGAAAAAATATTAAAATTTAAAAATTATGATCATAAACTAAATATTCCTTTGGTTATTTACGCTGATTTCGAGTGTTTACTCGTTTCTGTGGTTGGAGCAGAAAATAATCCAAATAAATCAATTACTAGAAAAATACAACAACATATTACTTGTGGAGTAGCTTATAAAGTAGTTTGTTGCGCTAACGATAAATTTTCAACTCCGATAAAGTTATATAGAGGTGAATATTCTACCGTATGGTTATTAAAAAATTTAATAGACGAAGTTAATAAAATTTCTAACAGATTATTTAAAACAGCTCCGATGAAAATAACGTCTAAACAACAACTCGATTTCGATGAAGCAGTTGATTGTCATATTTGTGAAAAGTTGCTGGTAGACTGCAACGGAATCCGTGATAAGATGCGAGATCATTGTCATTTGACCGGCCAATATCGTGGAGCAGCTCATAACAGTTGTAATTTAAAATTTCAAGCTCCTGATTTTATTCCTGTAGTTTTACAAAACTTTCGTGGCTATGACAGTCATATGATTGTAGAAGCTTTTGGTAATGAAAATATTAAAGCTAAACTAAAATTAAAAAACGTAATAAAATGTATTCCAAATAATTTTGAAAAGTATATGTCGGTGACGCTCGGTAAATTACGTTTTATTGACAGTCTGCAATTTATGGCAGCATCATTAGATGAGATTGTAAAAGGTTGCAGTAGTTTCGCTAACCTAAAAAGTTGCTTTGGTGAAAACTATATCAATTTGACAAAAAAAGGTATATTTCCGTACGAGTATCTCGACGATTGGAGCAGATTTGATGAAACTTCTCTTCCTGATAAAGATAAATTTTATTCGCAACTCAAAAATGAAAATATCACAGATGACGAATACAAATATGCACAAGATATTTGGAATAAATTTAGTTGTAAAACATTTGGTGATTATCACGATTTATATTTGAAAACAGATTTTTTATTACTAGCAGATGTTTTTGAGAGTTTTCGTCAAGTAAGCTACAGCAATTATGGACCAGCCCCCTGTTGGTATTATTCTGCTCCAGAATTGTTTTGGGACGCTCTACTAAAAACAAGTAAGATAGAACTGGATCTCTTAACAGATGTTGATATGTTTAACTTTATTGAAAAAGGTATCAGAGGCGGAATTAGCGTTATAACAAAATAATATGCAGTAGCTAATAACAAATATCTGAAAAATTATGATAAAAATCTCCCATCTAATCATATTATTTATCTAGATTGTGTGAATTTGTATGGATATGCGATGTCAGAGCCAATGCCCTGCGGTGGATTTCATTGGATAACTCCAGATCAATTTCTTAGAGAAATTGAAAAAGATTTACCTAGAAAAATTAATAATGATTTTTTCGATATTTCATACTTTGTTGAAGTTGATCTAGATTACCCTAGCTCGTTACATGATCTACATAACGACTACCCGTTTTGTGCAGAGTCTATGATGATTAATTATAGTTTATTATCACCTGAACAACGAGCAATGACAGCAGCAAAAAGTTCGATTGTTAATAAGTTAGTTCCAAATTTGTTAAATAAAAGAAATTACGTTATGCATTACAAAAATTTAAAACAAGCAGTAGATGCTGGACTAATTCTTAGAAAAGTCCATCGCGTGCTAAAGTTTAATCAGTCGAGGTGGATGGCAAATTATATTGATCTAAATACGAAACGTCGTGCTGTGGCTAAAACCGAATTTGAGAAAAACTATTTCAAGTTAATGAACAACTCGGTGTTCGGTAAGACAATGGAAAATATATGAAAAATAGTTTCGATAGAAATTGCTAATGACATAAATCGCAGAAATAAATTAGTTAACGATGATGGTTTTGTTAGTATGAAAATATTTAATGAAAATCTTGTTGCTTTACAACGACGAAAGACAAATTTAAAGTTAAATAAACCGATTTATGTTGGTGCAGCTGTACTTGATATATCAAAGTGGCTGATGTACGATGTTCACTATAATTTTACCAAAAAGCAGTGGCCAGCTTCAGAGTTGCTATATACTGATACAGATTCGCTAGTTTATAATATAAAATGTGAAGATATCTATCAGGATATTTACAATAATAAAAATCTATTTGATTTATCAGATTATCCAGCATGTAGTGGATTTCAAGATAATTCGAATAAGAAAGTTATTGGAAAAATGAAAGATGAATTTATGTTTATGCCAGTTAGTGAATTTGTTGGACTAAAGAGTAAAATGTATGCTGTCATATTAGATGACAATAAACTTACAAAAAAAGCAAAAGGTATTCCTCGAGGATATGTGTAAAAGATGATGAATTTTGACGATTTTAAAGCAGCGCTAAACAATAATGTCAGTTTTATCAAAACAAATGTTATCAGAACAAATCATGATAAACTTGAAACGAATACAATTATAAAACGGGGACTAAATAATTGCGATGATAAAAGATATTGCAGGGACGGAATTAATACACTCGCACTTGGACATTATGCAAGTAATTTTGTCTAAACATCAGAAATAATGTTTGAAAATTTAACATTAGTCGATGGAGTTAATAGCAAAATAAAAAAAAATAATGGTTGATAACCAGCAATTATCATTTGAATTTAACGATGAAATTTCAGGTATTTGTTTTAGTAAATTTGACAGAATCAAACTCTCCCTTATCAGATCAGACAATAACAAATATTTTAATTATCTCGAAAGTTTGCGAGACGAGGTTGCACTAAAATATAACAATTTTCATAATCCGATCAGCCAGGAGCAGTATACAAAAATCAACATAGACTTAGATAGGTCGAAGGTTTTTGTAAAGGGTAGCAAGTATCTTCTCAGTAAGATAGCAATGAAAGAACTGTTTGAATGTCGTCGAAAAGTAACCGGTAGAATTAAATTTTATTTGTATAATCATGACAGTACATTGTACTTAATAGCGACCGTTGAAACATTGTTTATTGGTCAAGAAATATAACTCTGTATACCATATCTGTTTTTAAAAGGGAGATAATACTGTTTCAGCTAAGTTTAAAATCTTTTGCAGTTATCGAACATAGCATATACTGTTTCGTATTTTTTTTTTTTTGGCTAATGAAATGGAATAGAGTTGTAAATCGTTGGTGGCAGTTGTGTATTTACCTAAATGACTAGCAATTCTTCTTGCATAAATGTTAGTAGATAAGATAGTTACTGTAGGTTCTCGCTTATAAGTTATGTCCAACTGCACAAACCTAAATATGTTGTCGTATAATGCACCAGCAGATCTTAGTCTGCGCTGTTTTGCTAGGAGTAATCAGTAAAACAAACAATATGAACTCTGATCTGCAGGCGCATAATGCTATGCCAGATCTTTATGTTTTTGTCTGCAGTTTAGCCTCGACTTGTAAGCGAGTATATATGGTATGTCATTTGAGTAAAAACCCATTCATAAGAATATTGATTAATTCTCGCAGAGTCTGTTTGTAATGTAAATATATACAGCGTCTATGTAGTCATTCAGCCCACTCGTTGTCATTACTGATTCGTATCCTTGGCAACGGGCGATCTTTTCGCCCAGTTTCCTCGAAATGTTCAAGAGAAATTTACACAAACCAGTTATATCCGGTTCAAGAACTTGGGAAAACCCTGGAAAGAACATTGAAGTAGTGACACCAGTTTCTTACCATTATATATAACTTCTGATCCTGCTAGGATGTTCTTTGACAACCTAGGGGGTCAGATGGGGTTGTGCTGTCTGTAAGATAAGTTCTTAGAATTAAGTTTATATGTAACCTCTGATCCTGCTAGAATGTTCTTTGACAACCTAGGGGGTCACATGGGGTTGTGCTGTCCGTAAGATAAGTTCTTAGAGATAAGTTAGAATTAAGTTTATATGTAACCTCTGATCCTGCTAGGATGTTCTTTGACAACCTAGGGGGTCACATGGGGTTGTATTGTCCGTAAGATAAGTTCTTAGAGATAAGTTAGAATTAAGTTTATATGTAACCTCTGATCCTGCTAGGATGTCCTTTGACAACCTAGGGGGTCACATGGGGTTGTGCTGTCCGTAAGATAAGTTTATATGTCACCTCTGATCCTGCTAGGATGTCCTTTGGCAACCTAGGGGGTCACATGGGGTTGTGTAAAACTATGCTGTCTGTAAGATAAGTTTATATGTAACCTCTGATCCTACTAGGATGTCCTTTAGCAACCTATGGGGTCACATGGGGTTGTATGAAACTGTGCTGTCCGTAAGATAAGTTTATATGTAACCTCTGATCCTACTAGGATGTCCTTTAGCAACCTATGGGGTCACATGGGGTTGTATGAAACTGTGCTGTCCGTAAGATAAGTTTATATGTAACCTCTGATCCTGCTAGGATGTCCTTTGGAAACCTAGGGGGTCACATGGGTTTGTTTAAAACTGTGCTGTCTGTTTCGTTTGATTTCGAATTTCCTCTGATCCTGCTAGGATGTCATTTGACAACCTAGGGGGTCACATGGGGATTAATTCAAATGCCCCTGAACTTGCTAGGATGTTGTTTGGCAACCTAGAAGTTCACATGTGGTTGTGTTGTGATTATATGTTTTGTAAAAATATTTTATTATGATTTAGAAATATTTTTTATTTTTACTGTTTTATTTATAGTAGTAATATCATTCGTCAACCATGTTGTCAATAAATGTTATTGGGTCATCTGCCCAACCTCATCTCAAAATTTAGAGGGTGATCATTCTGGTCTCGAATCCCCTTTGGGTTTCAAATTATCATCATTTCCTGAGATAACAATTTGCTGGAGGGTGGTTTTTTGAGGGAGAGGGGGTCTCTGAGGTGGTGAAAAAATGTCAGAATAAATTTATTTTTGAGGGGGTGGGGGTTTTCTGAGCTAAAACCCTCTTTGGAATTAAAACCTCAACTACTTATACTACTGATACAACAACCCTAGGCACTTCTGACGCCTTATCTGCTAAAGACACCAGATACAACAACCTCAGACACTTCTGACACCTTATTTGCTAAAGATACCAGATACAACAACCCCAGACACTTCTGACACCTTATTTGCTAAAGACACCTGATACAACAACCCCAGACACTTCTGACACCTTATTTGCTAAAGACACCAGATACAATAACTAGATTAAAAGCATGAAAGAGTCAGACCATTGTATGCATACTATACACATTTATTCAAGATGCAAGATTCAAATAAATTATACAGCAATAAAATGAATATTCATCAATCACCTACATTCATGGAAATACGCCAAGATGGTGAGATGCGAACTTTGATATCAGGTCTGACATCTGGGCATTGTTCTTCAACGGATGATTTGTATCCTTGCTTGCAGTCACTGATGTGCAGGGGAAAATATCGCCAACTTTCTGTATCCGTATGTATGTGACTAGACTCCTACTTAGTTTATTATTGCTTACTGACTATGGAAAAGGGAGAAGATACTATTGAGATTATCTTTATTCACATAATATACAACCTTGAGTAGAAAGAGTCTATCACTGAGAATTATCGTAGATAATGTTAACTGGAGTTAATGAGACTGGAACAGATCAGGGGAGACCACTTTTCCTGATACTTTTACAACACAGAAAAGAGTTGTGTCCCTTAGGCGGCTTCCTAACGAAGACTATTTTAAGTTGGATGTGGTATCGGGAGGGTGGTAATGTTTGCCCGATGAAATCAAATTAGTTCATAAGATCGAGAGTATTAGTCTAAGAAAGTATGATATTGTTAGATAAATACATACATTCAGTGATCACACATATTTATAGAACTGAATAGGTGTGATATGAGGTGATAATTATTTCATGATCACACAGTCTTTACTGGTAAAAAGCTTAATTATGTGAAGAGAAAACGGGCTCATTCAATGACCACATACGATTAATAAGAAAGGGATGATATGTGGTGAGAAATCATCACCAATGATCACCCAAACGAAGTTTTATAACTGAAAGGTATACCGACGTCAAGGCGAAATCTTTTACATTTATACAGGTGGCTATATTGACTCTTAGACCAGACTGTTTTTGCTGTTGTACCTACCCAATAAATTTGGTCTTTCATGCGCTCTGTTGTCTCTTTACTTGTGCATCCGCTTTTTGGATACCAATTCGAACTTTCCCGAGCCTTGAATACCGTATAGCTGGAATTTTGCTAGAAACCGTTGATAGTTAGAAAACTTGGAAAATTGTTGGATGTTGGAGAACTTGGAAAATTGTTGGAAAATCCTAACTTGTCTTGAGACTATAAATCTATGTACCAAATAAGTATTATTTCCAGCTAAAGAGATATATTTCTTGAAATTATCAGGGGAAAATACTTTATTTAAAATTTATCAAAAATCAATTGATGAAGCGCAGTTTGGTAACTCGTATCGCCCTCCGTATGGATGAACTAGATCGGACCTATCTTGCTCATGCTCAGTGAGCTATAAACAGCAATGGCAGAGACCTAAGAAAGCTATATATAGTGGATCAAATGAAGCCCAGTATTTTCTATAAGGGTCGATGACATTAATTAAATATCATCTTCTGCAATCGAATATAATCTCGACCCCAATCAATAAAACTTCCCCATATAATGTCAAGTTTGCAAATGCGTCCTTCGAAATCGTCAATACGTCAGACATACACGTACACATTGCATTGCAATCAGCTGATAGTTCCAGCGACCATTATTATTTTTAAATGCAACTAATTTTCCTCTTATTTGAAAAACGTACTTGCTGAAAAACGCAATCTATTGCGTAGTGTAGTAATTGTGGTGGTCTTATATGTCGTTGATTATAGTGCTTCAAGAACTTACATCAATTACCGTAAAGACTATGAGATTCCGTCTGTTACAATATCATCGAGGTTTGCTGAAAACAATGGCTGGTAGACTTCGATCATAAGAAAACGGAAACACTTAGTTTCGTGTAGTTTAGAACCATCCTTTCCTAAGCTAAAAATTCAAATAGGATCTTAAATTCGTCAGCGATCATAACACCTTGGAGTTAATTTTAGTATCGTAGGCAACAGAGCACAAGACATCGATAACTTGTTTGCATCGGACTCAGTACATGATGAATGTATTTAAGTACTTAAATACAAAAGTTGCTAGACAAAAACTAGTGAAATAATATGTTTCACTTCTATTCTACCTTCACTTTAATATGACTATGTTGTCTGAGATGGCTGTACGGTTGAAGAAGCTCTCAACTATAAGGAGTAGGAGTATCGCGGTTGGTGAGTACAGCCAATGCAACAATCTACGGACCCGGGTTCTAATCTCAGTAGAGGACGATTTACAAATTCTCTAACCTGTATGATAATAATTTTGATAGTTAAAAATTCTCTTAATGATTTCAAACATTCCCCTGCAGGATCCAGGGATAGCACCTTCTGCTATTTGATATTAGTAATTAATCTGTCTCATAAATATATAACACCAAATCTTACCATCACATCAAACGCGTGGACCTAAAAGAAACACTCACGCTGACTTTTTTACTCACAAACACAGACATGCACGATTCGACAAAACAGAGAAAACGAAGGGTGAATTTTTTTATCGATAAAAGAAGCGAAGTGCTTATAGACACACTTCTATTTTTTTAAATATACAAACACATAAATTTGTTTTGGCAATTGAATTAGTATGTCTTTTCTAGCGTATTGGGGTAGCCTTGAAAAGGGCTGTTTTTTGTTGATGGGGAGTGATGGCAGTCTTTATTTACTGTCTAAGATTGCGTCCCCGTCTGGCAGCAGGCTTTCCTATACGATACGGCCTGCTTCTGCGGAAAGAGAAGGAGAACTCTTTGGTGTCCACAAGGCAGTCCCCAAAACCTCTGTCTGGTTCTTGCTGCTGCTGCTGCTGTTGCTGCTGCTGTTGTTGTTGCTGTTCTCTGCTTCTGAAGTCTGTACTTCTCTGTCCATTTTTCTTGTTCTTTCTTGATTTCCTCCCTGAAGACCTCTTCTATCAGGGCTTGTGATATGGATAACATCCTGACATTCTCTATCTCTTCAGGCTTAGGTATCAGGTTTAGCCTGACACGATGTAAATTCACGTAAGCTTCGTTCAGCTTGGCTAGTCT
>JAECUM010032399.1:0-39270 GCA_016617855.1 Megalonaias nervosa
GCTGGGATCAGCCTAGCACCGATTGGAAATCAGTCTTTTACAGTGAGCTGGGATCAGCCTAGCACCAAATTCAACTTGAGCTGGGATCAGCCCAGAATACACAGTAATGCTGGGATCAGCCTAGCACTGATTGGGAATCATTCTTTTACATTCAGATTCTAGCCCATGAGTAGCCCCCACAGAGAGAGCCAAATATTTTTTAAAATATTTAAATTAACTATTGATGTTATTTTAGTTAGGAGTTTGATGTTGTAGAATATTAGCAATAATGAATAGTGGCATGTTTGAGAGAAAGGGAGAGAGTGAGTGAGAGGGAGATGAATGCATATACTCATATATCCTTTATTTCTTACAATGCATGTATTAAATCATTTCTTGTACAATGCAGTATTATTCTGTTGTGCATAAAGTGATAATTTATTAAATTTTAGTTTATGCACAACTTAAAGATCTTGAGTTATTGTAGGTACACATTGCCAGTGTTGCAATGGGGTTTGTCTGATAAAGACCATTGAGGGAGGAACTGCCACTGGTGGTGTGGTAAGATGATGTAATGTCAAATTATAAGGCTTAGTCAGTGGGATAGGGGTGATGTACATGTACCTTCAAACTGGGAGGCAGACCTGGGAATTATGCAAGAGACTGTTATTAGCCTCTTGCTGTTTCATGGGGCTTGCTGAAAGGGGGGGGGGCATGAGCAGAACTATTCCCATTGGTTGGCATTGGCAGCAGAATTCAAAGAGCCAACCAAATTAGATAATCTTACGTAACATTGCAGGATCATATACAGTACCATGTGATCAGTCACTTCTCTGGTTTTTCAAATGTACAGACAATGAATGTGGAGTTTCACTTCTCTGGCTTTTCAAAGGTACAGACAATGGATTTTGAGTCTCTGCATCAAACTTTTCTTATGGATTTGTGCTGGCCCGCCACCACCCCAGTCTCCACCAATTAATGAATACACCATGGATTGTGCCCTTATGTTGTTCATGCGCATGGGGCTACCATGGGATAGGATCATTTTTCCCCATTCGGATACTCATAAGCTATACTAATAACATAAAGGTCATGCCCATTAAATACATTTCTTTTACAGTTATAAATAGGAAAAATATAAGAATATTTGCTTCATGCTGGGATCAGCATAGCTCTATTCCACGAATCTGGGATCAACCCAGAATACACTCTTATGCGGGGATCAGCCTAGCATAGACTTGGTTAAGATGGGATCAGACCAGAATACATTAGCATGCTGGGATCAGCCTAGCACATAGTCTACTTAAATTGGGATCAGCCCAGAATACACTTGAATGCTGGGATCAGCCTAGCACAGACTTTACTTGAGCTGGGATCAGCCTAGCACCAATTCTACTTGAGCTGGGATCAGCCCAGAATACACTGTCATGCTGGGATCAGCCTAGCACCGATTGGAAATCAGTCTTTTACATTGAGCTGGGATTCTGCCTAGCACCAATTCTACTTAAGCTGGGATCAGCCCAGAATACACAGTAATGTTGGGATCAGCCTAGCACTGATTGGGAATCATTCTTTTACATTCAGATTCTAGCCCATGAGTAGCCCCCACAGAGAGAGCCAAATATTTTTTAAAATATTTAAATTAAGTATTGATGCTATTTTAGTTTGGAGTCTGATGTTGTAGAATATTAGCAATAATGAATAGTGGCATGTTTGAGAGAAAGGGAGAGAGTGAGTGAGAGAGAGATGAATGCATATACTCATATATCCTTTATTTCTTACAATGCATGTATTAAATCATTTCTCGTACAATGCAGTATTATTTTGTTGTGCATAAAGTGATAATTTATTAAATTTTAGTTTATGCACAACTTAAAGATCTTGAGTTATTGTAGGTACACATTGCCAGTGTTGCAATGGGGTTTGTCTGATAAAGACCATTGAGGGAGGAACTGCCACTGGTGGTGTGGTAAGATGATGTAATGTCAAATTATAAGGCTTAGTCAGTGGGTAACACTTGGATAGGGGTGATATATATGTACCTTCAAACTGGGAGGCAGACCTGGGAATTATGCAAGAGACTGTTATTAGCCTCTTGCTGTTTCATGGGGCTTGTTGAAGGGGGGGGGGGGCATGAGCAGAACTATTCCCATTGGTTGGCATTGGCAGCAGAATTCAAAGAGCCAACCAAATTAGATAATCTTACATAACATTGCAGGATCATATACAGTACCATGTGATCAGTCACTTCTCTGGTTTTTCAAATGTACAGACAATGAATGTGGAGTTTCACTTCTCTGGCTTTTCAAAGGTACAGACAATGGATTTTGAGTCTCTGCATCAAACTTTTCTTATGGATTTGTGCTGGCCCGATACCACCCCAGTCTTCACCAATTAATGAATACACCATGGGTTGTACCCTCATGTTGTTCATGCGCATGGGGCTACCATGGGATATGATCATTTTTCCCCAATTGGATACTCATAAGCTATACTAATGACATAAAGGTCATGCCCAATAAATACATTTCTTTTACAGTTATAAATAGGAAAAAATATAAGAATATTTGCTTCATGCTGGGATCAGCATAGCTCTATTCCACGAATCTGGGATCAACCCAGAATACACTCTTATGCGGGGATCAGCCTAGCATAGACTTGGTTAAGATGGGATCAGCCCAGAAGACATTAGCATGCTGGGATCAGCCTAGCACATTGTCTACTTAAATTGGGATCAGCCCAGAATACACTTGAATGCTGGGATCAGCCTAGCACAGACTTTACTTGAGCTGGGATCAGCCTAGCACCAATTCTACTTGATCTGGGATCAGCCCAGAATACACTGTAATGCTGGGATCAGCCTAGCACCGATTGGAAATCAGTCTTTTACAGTGAGCTGGGATCAGCCTAGCACCAAATTCAACTTGAGCTGGGATCAGCCCAGAATACACAGTAATGTTGGGATCAGCCTAGCACTGATTGGGAATCATTCTTTTACATTCAGATTCTAGCCCATGAGTAGCCCCCACAGAGAGAGCCAAATATTTTTAAAAATATTTAAATTAAGTATTGATGTTATTTTAGTTAGGAGTTTGATGTTGTAGAATATTAGCAATAATGTATTATGGCATGTTGGAGAGAAAGGGAGAGAGTGAGTGAGAGAGAGATGAATGCATATACTCATATATCCTTTATTTCTTACAATGCATGTATTACATCATTTCTCGTACAATGCAGTATTATTTT
Organism: Megalonaias nervosa; assembly: GCA_016617855.1. Taxonomy (NCBI): domain Eukaryota; kingdom Metazoa; phylum Mollusca; class Bivalvia; order Unionida; family Unionidae; genus Megalonaias; species Megalonaias nervosa. The sequence continues at coordinate 3,226 of JAECUM010032399.1, forward strand.
GTTGTGCATAAATTGTATTTACAGCCAACAGCCTTGTCTCCATAAATTCATAATTGTCATATGATAAGTATGCACACAATTTAGGTTGGTTCTGACACATATAGATTATGCTGCAATGTTGATGAAGTCTCTAGTCAAGAAAAATTGATTAATGAAAAACATCTGTTTTGTAAAATTTATATGAAAATATTAAACAGGAAAGACTCTCTCATCATTGTAATTATTCTAAAATATGAGATCTTTTTTATGCATGTGTACTGACGTATAAGTCACCCTCACCTTCCCATTACATGAACAACAAAATGTATCAGTGTGAGTATTTTTTCCAGTATTTTAAAGAATATGGAGACCCAGTCATAAATTAAAAAGTGTAGGCAGATAGCTAACATTTGTTTGTATCATGGAAGAACTTATGTTTAAATTTACTGTTTATGCCTTAACTTTTATAGTAGCAACCCCAGTCATTTTTCTGATATTGACATAACTGCAAACACTTGATTTCTTCATATAGATCTGTTTAACAGCATTCCAAAACAGTTTCATTTTTAAAATATCTCTATTAGAAAAAAAGTTATGCAACTTTTAAGTTCCAAAATATTTACAAATTTCTAGAATTTGTGTCTTATATAAATGTATTCAGATTATGTGGCAGTCATGGAACCGAAGTAAAATGTTCTTTCCATAAAAAATGTTATAACTTTCTTTTTTGTTGAGATATTAATATGAAATTTAATATTCTGATTGCATTTTTCCTGCTGAATTCAATGCTCTCATTAAATCTGTTGTCCGACTTCAATATTTTCATTTATAAATGAAAAGCATATAAACATTTCACAACTTTTATGACAGTTAACTTAATACAAATATATTACATTAACAATAGTTCATATGTATGTAAAACAACTTCAAAAACAACAAAAATGCAATGTTTATTCATAACTGTCATTGAAACAATGTTGCAAGACCTAATTTCAAACATACTGTGATGTTAAACAAGGTCACTTAGAACTAACGTTTCAATATCATATACCTGCAAAAAAATGTATCACTTTAATTCTTTGTATTTTTTTGTTTTGTATTTTGAAAACATTATTGATTCTATCAAATGTTATCAATGCACTGGGAATTTAAGAACCCACTTTAAGTGTGCGTGTAGTTAATTTGCTACACTCGTCAAAGTAAAAAAAAAATTAAAATGTTCATACCGAAATTGTGCATTTGTCTGATAGTGATGCGATTTTTTTATCATGATGCATTTTTTTTCTCATTATCATCAATGTCCCATTACAAAATTTAAACAAATAAAAATAACATAATGAATATAAGGCTGAACTTATTTTAAAACTGATTACCATTTGTCAGTTCAGATATTTACAGCATCGACAACTTGGGCCTATTTATAGTGGTCGAAAATCCAAGCTTTGCGTGCTCATTTTGTGACTGTATCCTGTCTAAACCATACAAGCGTTAATATGATAAAAACTATAAAAAAAAGTCATCTTACCATGTTCTTCTGGCACACCAATTTGTATGAAATTAATAATAAGTTTAGTTTTGGAACATCAGTTGTAGAAAAGTTGACATCGTTATCAGCTGTTAGAAAATTCAAATATGGCAGACAATGTTGACACGGGGAGATTCAAATGTTTTACAAATTCGATGCTCATTGGGGTTGTTGTATAAACGTTTCCGATATATAAATTTGGTAGCAAAATAAAGCCTGGAATATGCCAACTGTGATGATATATGATGCATTTATTTAAACTGCCAAACTTTTGGTCACATCTGTGTAAAGTTTGCAGGATTATTTCTTCGTGTAGGAATCTCACAGGAACGTGCAACAACCACTGACCGAATTGTTTACATCTCCTCTGATTGGATTGAAAATTTCATGAATATTCATGAAGTTTTAATAACCCACATTTTGTAACAAAGAAGAGAGGTGTCACGCGACCCTGGCATGATCAATGCTTATTTCCAATGACACGTGAAATCTGTTACTTTTGATGATTATAAAGTAATAATTCCATTAATATAACGTCAAATATAAAAAGAAAATATGCCCATTATAGATAATTTTATTAGCTTTTACAATATATAAAATGTGTTGCAATCAGATGATATGTATGAAAATTCTACACTTGGTCAACAGTTTTATCAGATTTCCAGGTAAACAGGTGCCTTATCCATGTCAGACCAGGGTTGCTACTTTTATTGTTTGGGGCCCCGAGTGGCCGAGTGGTCTAAAGCGCTCTCCGTTACGGATCACTGCCATCTCACCTCTGTCTGTGTGGGTTCGAGTCTAGGATTCAGCGAATGTGGATATGTGAGAAAGCTTGCCAGTAGCTTCTCATGGGTCAGTGGTTCTTTCTGGGGATTTCCTGGTTTCTTCCTCCACCGTTAATACTGGCCGCCATGTACAGCCTATCGTGTGCCGAAAAATGGCGTTAAGCCCCACAACAACAACAACAACAACAACAACAACTTTTATTGTTTATGATTTATCATTCATTATCTATAGTTACATAGTGATTGGTTTCACCTTTCAAAGTTTTTGCTCTTCAACATTTCTAAAAGGTGCTCACCTTTACAGATCACTCACATCTCATCACTTTCCATGTGGGTTCAAGCTTTGGGTGGACAAACTTGGGTATGTGAGAAAGCTTGCCAGGAATATGGTTCTTCCTAGGCTATTCCTCCACAAAATATACTGGATGACATGTATAGCCTATTATGTGCTCAAAAATGGCATTTAATCCACAAAATCAAACCTCTGTTCTTTTTGTGTTTGTTCATTGCTTGTTACCTTTCATTTTCACTTCATTCATCATCCAGTTTGCATTTCAGAGGAGTACATAAATTATTCAGGGTTGGTATCACATATATCTCATGATACGTAATAGTTTTATTCTATTGTCAACCAAATCATCTCTTGTAATCAGGCTTGGTCAACCAGACACAGCCAGAGCAAGTTAAGAGCCATTCAGAATTATGATACAGGCAGTGTATCACCTGTACTAGCAATAAAATATGTATCACATTGAAGAGGCCATAATACCATGCATATTGCAATACACATATTGTGTTTTTGTCTAAATTGCCAAGTTGTGATAAGTCTGGCTACACTGTCACATTTTATTACAATATTATAACTTAATTTTACTCTCTAAAGATTAGAGTGAGTCAAACTTCATTACCACAGATAACATTATCATTCATGAAATGATATGCTATGTCACCATATAAGCACTTATATCACAATACATATGACTGTAGTGTTGTTGTTGTTGTTGTTGTTGTAGGGTTTAACGCCATTTTTCAGCACAAGATAGGCTATACATGGCGGCCAGTATTAATGGTGGAGGAAGAACCCTGGAAAACTCTGGGAAGAACCACCGACCCACAAGAAGCTACTGGCAGGCTATCTCATGTACCCACGTTAACCGAGCCTGAGTCTCAAACTCACGCAGACAGAGGTGAGATGGCAGTGATCTGGAACGGTGAGCGCTTTAGACCACTCGGCGACTCGGGGCCCCTGACTGTAGTGTTGCAGTGCTGCTACATTAAACAAGGCAGATATTTGTATGCAGCTGTCCATTTATTCATAGCTGGCAAAATGAAAAAAGAAACTGGATGAAGAATCTGATAGCTATGGATTCTGTATAGAAAATTTAGTAGATTAAATGAGTATTTCTTGCTGCTAAATATGTACAATGGACAAATTTGTACCTCTGCTTGATAATTAACATATGTGGACCTCACAACTTTTCCATCCGGTCCCATCATCGGTAAATCTAAAGAAAAAGAAAATGCAAAATTTATGTTGCCAAGAAGTTTCAAATAAAAAGTTTAATGCACTTCATTCCAAAACCATATAGGCATAACTTTTGTAAGCAATCTGAAAAACAGAGTAGCACACTGAAAATAAATCTATATTTGAAACTGAACTTTTAATAAGACAGCTGAGCTATTTTTTCATCCGTAACCAAGTAGTCTGTGTATTTTAAATGGAGAAAAATTATCAAAACTGATTTATATATACACTGTACAGCAAAACTGATTAGTACATATACTGTATGGCAAACTGACTGACACATACCGTATTTACTGGATATATTGGGACACCGTATTTGTAGGAACACCATAAATTAATTTTAAAAGTATTTTTAGTGTGCACTATATTGTTATTCCTTTGTTATGGCATATCATCATATTAAAAATGCTCACTTTGCTGCCTGGGGTTTTGGAGGGCATACCTGTTCTTCTGATTTGTTTTCAGACACCAAATTAAATAATTAAATTTAAATATGTCATCAGAAAGCAAAAAAATTTTTTTGCAATCCAAAAACATGCATAAAGTAAAGTATTTTACAAGATTAAAACAACTGGTTTTAACAAAATATAACATTTTCTCTTAACAATTATAATTACACTATTTTCTATTCTATGTTGTTGCAGATTATAAAAATGCTGATTAAAAAATTTACATATGTGATGTTTGATTATATTAATTTGGAGAATGTGAAGTACAAGTGGCCCCTATGTATAATGTTATTCACAGAAGCATAAAAACAGTTTTTGGAGTAAGAAATATTTCGTTGATAATACTTATCAGATCATAATACATTGGAAGTACATCCACTACATTGCAAATCCAGACCTCCAAAGTTTGCTTTTAGCAATAAAAGTGCTAAAAGTCATTTGCCCATCAAAATGAAAGTCAGGCAAGAGTTATCTCACCTTGGATTGTAGGAATGGTGCCAAATCCTATACATCTTTCAGTTACTAATTGAGTGGATATGAACACTATCAAGTTAAAAAATGTAAGTGCAAGGAGGCTGGAACTGCGTGTCCATGTTATGAATTGACAATTATTATCAAAGAAAAATTTGACTCCAAAAATTGGTTTCTCTTTAAACTATGATACCTGATAAAAACACATTAAAATGACAAGAGGTGGAGTATGCTTCATCTCCTTACCCCAGACAAAGCTTAATCTTATCTCCCCTAATTTAAAGCAGCCTCAAATCTTGTTTTAGCATGTATATATGCCTGAATACAATTTTTAGTAAAAATGTGCTTCCAAACTAGTGGAAGCTGAGTGACCAAGTCATTGCGAAGCTGCTGAATGTACCAGAAATATAACATGTTGTGCTGATACTATAGGTCAAAGTAAAATTGAACCCTTTGCAATGAAAGGTCTCTGAGATAAAAGCCACAGTTTGGATAATATGAGTTTGGGAACATTTACCCCCAAATAATATGCAGTGGCAACTGCCCTAATCTCATGGGCGATATGCACAAGAAACTCATTTGGTCTTGTGTTGGATTTCTTCATAAGCAGAGTGAATGACACCCAGGGAAATAGTACTTGATCTTAAATATTGTCCTTTCCTTCCAACAGTGGTAGAAAAAAATGAGATCAGTTGCTTTTCACTTGCAAAGATCACTTTATGTGAAACCATGACTAGTGTAGGTGTCCTCAAAGTGAAGAATTCAACAAGGACTGAGGCTTCACAAAAAATCATTGATTCCCCACAAGCCTGTTCTCACCAATGAATGAAGGGGCTGACTTAAGTGAAATTTAACCATCCCGATGGAACAGCAGATAGTTCATGGACAGACAAAGCTTGTATCTCAATGATTCTGCCTGCTGTGGATAGAACAGCATGGAAGCAGGTTTTGTTCAAGAGGTGAGTCAAAAAGGTTCTAGACATGGGTTCAAAGGTGCCTTATTCAGCCATGTCATAACCCATGGATGATTCCATTTCAGACACAGGGTCAAAAAGGTCTTTGTTCTGGCCTAAATTCTCCCTTTCATGATGATAGAATATTCCTGAGATTGTGGAATGGTATTTAATTTTTACCTTTATGAAAGTTAACTTCTTCTCTTCAAAGCACTAAAGGAGAAAGCTATTTGTGGTATCAAGGCATTTTTATGGAGTAAATGTGTTTCTGCTTGTGCCATGGGAAGAAAGCTCTCCATTTCCATTCATAAGTTTTCAAAGCAGTGGTCCTTCTTGCCCAAGCAATTCTGTCCACCATTTGATCTGAGAATTGTTTTCCTAAGGGCTCGCAGGTAAGAGGGTTTTAGATGAAAAACCTGCATTTGCATTTACTTGAGCAGGCTAAGAAAAACAAAGATTTTATCAGTAATTTCTACTGTAAAGTTGAAACGATTGTTTATCCATCATTCTGTGTATGCATCTTGACTGTTCCAGTTCAAGGAAAGAACATTCTGGATCTGGGACTGGAAAGACAAAGGTGGTTAGCGTTGCATTCTACATTGTCCAATATAGATCCCTGCAGCCACAAGGGAATATCTACAATAAACCATGTGAGGTTTTACCATTTGCTTAGATGGAACCTCATGTATCCTAAAACAAGGATCACTTGATCCTGTGGGGAAAACTTCAGTCACCACTGGGACAAAAGAATCATTCACAGTGGTCTCATAAGCAGATATCCCAAGATGACAAGTTCCAATGTCACACTGAAGAGATCTAACTGGTAAAGAAAGTGCTGGACTGAACTGGGATTGTGAGAATACAGATGCTGTCAAGATGATTTTCAAGGCATAATCTTTAGGAGAAAGACCACAATCACAAGCATTTTAAACTCCATATCCAAAAGGTACAATGTTTGACATGGGATGATTTTGGATTTATCCTTATTTACAAGAAATCCAAGGTGAAGCAGAAGTGAAGCAAAGAATTTCTTGTCCTGATGCTTTTGTAGAATTTCATTCAGGTAGCAGGAAGTCATGAACACAGAGGTGGCTCTGAAGTGCTACATGACTTTGTACATAATTCTTATGAAGACCCAAGAAACGTGCCCTGAATTGGTACACCATATCCTAGAATGCAAACCTCAGGAGTTTCCTAAGACTTGTGGATTGGAATAGAGAGGTAAGCATCCTGAAGACCTAAACTGATTGCAAAATCTCCTTTCTGAACCCGTGAAGCAGTCTTCATGCCTCCATTCTGAACCTTTAGTGCCCACCTGAAAAAGATTAAAGTGCTCAGATCTATGACTTGGCCAAACGTGCCATTGACCTTTGCACCATGAATAATCTGGTGTAAAATACCATTCAGTTTTCAAACAACCTCTACTACCTGTTTTGTGAGGAAACTGGCTCATGCTGCAGAACATCAGCTCTGAATGGGTCTCTTGAGACATCTGTCAAAGAGAGATCTTGGCAATTGGGAAGAAGTATTGAACATGCTTTGAAGGCCATTGGAGACAATTTGTAAGACCCATGGCTCACTGGGGCAAAGTCGTTCCTACTCTATGACAAAGTGTTTGACACCTACCTCCACCTGGATGTATGAAAAGTGTGGCATGAGCATGGGGTCATTTTCTGCATGATGGAACCTGAGGGGAAAGAAACTTGGATTGCAGCAATCCATATCTCCACTTGGAAACTGTATTCTTGTCTGAGAAAAGGGCTTGAAGGACTTTTTCCTTATTTGATGAGCCCTAGGAAGGTAACTCTTGTCTCTTGAATCTCTGTTGTGAAATGAGGACTGTGCTCTAGGATATTAATACTGTGCAAGATTGCCTCTTTGGTGGCCTGTTTCTGAACTTCATCTGCATGACCATGGAAGAGCAGGCTGGAAAACAGAGGCTGTAATTTAAGAGTGTGTGTGTGTGTGTGTGTGTGTGTGTGTGTGTGTGCATGTGTGTGTGCATGTGTGTGATTTGGATTTTATCTTAGCTTTAAAAATTTTTTAGTCATATCACTAAGATGTCTACAGTGTGGCAGTTTATAGTAATGTCTAGCACTGGGGTATCTTGTCACAGACACGTAGCATCATGTCTTACCCAGTTACATTATCCTAACACCAGGCCAACCAGGCCTAACACTAACCTTTTAATGCTGAGTGCCAAGCAAGGCAACTGCAAGTACAATTTTTATAAGTCTCTGGTATGACTTGGCATGGGTGCGAAACCCGCAACCTTCTGCATCTGTGGTGGATGGTTTAACCATTTCGTCCACCAGAGGGGTCTAATTTAAGTGCAGCTCTTTATTTATTATGATTGGGTAGCATATATGAAAAGAAATGTGTGTACCATTTTACAGATGACTGCCTTATGATGGGGTACATCACAAACAAAGTGATGCTATAATTGGTGTGCTGCATGCAAAAAGACATGAAACAATATGTTTCATATGAAATGAAATGGTATGTTTCATATGAATTTGGATTCTAACTAGTTATTTTCTGACAAGACATTACAACAACTAGAATTTCAGAAGTGAAATTTATAGGATCCATGACCATACCTAGTTATATGAGGAACATTATAATGAGATACTCTATAGTGAAGAATCGCTGTACATTCATGTTGGTAAAAATACAAGGTTTCATTCGGAACAAAAAAGTTCCATTACTTAAACAAAGACTGTAAGCAAAATTTCTTACCTTCAGTGTACTTTTTTATGTTATCACTAATCAGTTGTCTTTGTTCCTTGACTTTCTCAAGACTACCCCATACTTCAATGGCCCTAAAAAAATTCAAGATTCTAAGTATGTTCAAAGGCATCAAGTTTTATGTGTTTAAATAAAATTATCCAATTTGAAAGAAAAATGCAAAATCTTTATACAAAATTGTTACCTTTTTCACAAAATTTGGTTCAACATTCATACCTTCTAATAAATAAATATTAATGTGCTGAAATCATGGACATCTTTGAAACATATCATACATGTGACCTTCCAAGGCTCAAGTTCCTGATTTTGTTATTTTCACAACCTTCAGAGATAATGCAAATTTAAACCATGCAAAACTGAGGGGAATTTATGGTTACATGATTGTTAATGACAAGTCACAAAATATAATAAAAAATATATAACTCTTTTTAATTTCACTATTAAAAAATATACAATTCCCAATATTAGATATACACATTTTCCAAAAATCAGAAATCACCCAACTCTTACATGCAATGGTTTCCCCATATATAGTATATAAAATATTACTTCTGTATTAATTTCACACATTTGCACAGCATTTCTCTATACCTATGACGCATATTATAATCTTGATAGCCTTGAGGATTTGCCTTTCCATTACAATCTTAAATAAAGTAAGCGGAAACAAAAAGTCTTTGGTGTCTCATTTTACATATTTGGTCTTGATGAAAATCAATTCAAGACTAAGAGTGTAGAAAATCATATAAATTATTATAATAAATTACAAATTTGTCAGTGTCTCAAATCTGACAAATACCACAGACAATTTCAACACATTTATTTTTATCTTGTCAGATACTAACACTATTATTTAAAAAATTACTTTGAATGAAACATTTTGCACATATGTAAAAGACTTTTATGCAAGCAATAGTAGGGCATGGCCAAGTCTGGACAGCATCAACCAATGGGTCATGGTAACCTTTAAGCATTTCAACCCCCAAAGCTACATGTTAGTTACTTATAACAAACCATTTGTGATTTTGTCAGAAGATAGTGAAGGAAACCAACCCTGTTTTCATTTAGTCATTGTAATTCTGACCTTTAATCTGTTTAACCTGAAAACTGTAGCAAATTTGCTTCCCTTATTGGCAAACCCCTGTTCAAACCTAGGTGCTAGTGGTTGCAAAGTTTTGTAATACAGGTACTTTTTAATTTTTGTGACCTTTACCTTGAATTTTCTGACCCTGATTCAACAGGTTTTATTCTTATCCAATGTACAAGCCATTCAAACACTTGGTCAGGAAATATGATTTGCAAATATGCAAAAGTTTACTGGGCAGATTCAGTTCTTATTTGATTTACCCTGACTTCAACTCTTAAATCTATAGGTGTCTCCTTTACTCCAAGTGCAAGCTATCTACAAACTTGGTCAAGGAACTTCATCTAGAACTAAAGTTTATGTGTGGACACCATTTCTGTTTCAGATACAGTGACCTAGATATTTGAACTTTTCACCTAAAATCAGTAAGATTGTCTTATTCTGAGTGCAAGCTATCCACAATATTTGGTCAAATTACAAGCAGGCTTTCAAGTACTATTTGTGAAAACGTATGGGTAAGTAATGCTATTTTATTTTAAAAAGTAGGGAAAAATGGGGGAAAAATGAGGAAAATCAAACCAATAAATGGGGCATAATCATACATGTGACTTACCTGATGTAAATAAATCAACCATGTTTCTACTCACAACTCTACATATACACCCACTCCTCCAATCCAAAAAACTTCTTTATCCAGGAATAAACGGGTATATACTGCAACAGCCAACCTTAATCTGACAACTGCAGTTCAGACAGGCTGACATGCTGCCTCTATCATTCATGAAGCATAAAAAATAGATGGATCAGGCTGCCTTGCCAAATTCATAACATCAGAAAACAAGACATGCATATTAAATGGATAAAAGAATGTCTTCCAAATTTTTAAAAGGAAGGGAGAGTATGGCTGATTTTTAATAAAAGCATGGAAAGCAAATGTTGTAGTAAATTATTTTTCTCCAAGAATATATGCCTGAACACATTAACATTAGGAAAATAATAAGCTCCACTACCTTCCAATTCCAGCCCTCAAGAAAGGATGACAAATATTTTTTTTTTCAATCTAAATACCATGTAAATGAAAGGAAGAAACTCTTACCCATTATCTCCCCTTACCACTGCTAGCTGACCACCAATTAACTGAATTTTTACCAATTATAAGCTGAGTGAAAAATCAAGTGATCAGGCAAGCATTTTCAGAGAAACATAATTTACCCAAAAAACTTTGCTTTCTCCTTTGAATACTTTCCCTGATCATTACTGTTAAAAAAAATTAGTAATAGGGAGAACAAATGCTGAGCATCCTACCTGAACCATGGGCACCCTTTGATGTTAGAATGGCTGAATTCCCTATAAGGATAACCTATGCTCTTAATGTCACATAACCCTCTATGAATATACACGAATAAGAAAAAAAATAATTATTTCATCTTACCAATAATAATTCTGGGAGAAACTAACTTTTTCTATTAAAATATATTTCTTTGCAAATACTTACCCAATCATAATACTACTACTACCTCACAAATCCAGCTATCCCAGATAAAACCATTTTGCTAAAAGAGCTAAAAATTATCTGGCCACCTGGGTGGTTGTTGGGCTGAGTTATCTCCCCCTGATACAGGATTGGTGGCAAAACCCAAGAATATCTCAGTTACTACTGGAGAGTAAGGCATGCTCATTATATGGATGTAACTGCAGTGAGGCTAGAAGGGTAACAAAACCTATGAATATCTCAGTTACTACTGGAGAGTAAGGCATGCTCATTATATGGATGTAACTGCAGTGAGGCTGAAAGGGTAACAAAACCTATGAATATCTCAGTTAATACTGGAGAGTAAGGCATGCTCTTTATATGGATGTAACTGCAAGGAGGCTGTAAGGGTGTATATGTATTATAATTGGGTAAGTATTTGTGAAGAAACATATTTTACAAGAAAAAAATAGTTTCTTCTTTAAAAATGTTAGCCAATCATAATACCTTTGGAGAACAAGTAAGAGATGGAGGGTGGAGGTACATCCTCTTATCCCTGAGATGAAAACTCTGGTCTCCTAAGGTGTGTGAGACAGCTTCTAGGTAATGCAACTGGAGAAGACACCATCTGTCAGGAAGCAACTTCCAAAAGGGAAAAATTTTTCTTCCCACAAATCCAGCAGAAATAATGAAGCCTTATGAAGCTGTTGAATGTCCTGGAAAGGTGGCACATTGTACCATGTCTATAGACCCAACCAGATCGAGTTGAGCCTTTTGGGATGAAAGATCTCTGAGGTAAAACTGGAGAAAGTGGATTCAGATCTCCATTGCACGGTATGGACAATATCTGTTACAGAACAGTTCTGGTCAAAGGCGATGCTTGTGGCAACTGTCTAACCTCATGAGCCAAAATGTTTAACAAATTCATCTGAGCTGGAGTTATTTCTCAATATGCAGAGCAAATAATCCTCTTAATACAGGATGCAAGGGTTTGTGCTGTTATATCCTGACATGTTTGAGAGGTAAAAATAGGCACGGCCTCCCTCGATGCAATGGCTCTGTCTTTTTAAGGTAACACTTCAAGGCTCATACTGGATCCTGTAGATTGCCTTTTAAGTGTCCAGAGCAGAGAATGAGTTCAGTACAAAAGTTTGGTTGCCCCTGGACGGAAGCCTGTTCTTGGCAATGAAAGAGATAACCATTGTCAGTGAAACTGACCCATCTTGTCAGAACTGCATATAATTCGGGTCCCCTGATAGGACTTGCATTTCACTGATTCTGCCTGCCTTTGATACAGTGGTAAGGAAGTGGGTCTTATATAAAAGGTGAGCCAAGATACCTATGACAGTGGTACATATGGCATTTTGTTCAACCAGGTCAGTACCCATGACAGATTCCATTTTGGGCACAGCGCCAACACGTTTGGCCATGTAAAATCAAAGTCAAAGAGGTGGTCATATCAGGTAAGTCTTTGTTTTGTCCGATATCTTCACTTCCATGATGACAAAAGGTGTCAGCTATCATGGAATGGTAACCTTTGATTGTGCTGGGTGCTAACTTGGTCTTGTCGAAGAGCCTTAGGAGGAAGTTAGCTATTTCAGGTATAGCTGCTTGTAGTGGTAGAATTTGTTCTGGCGTACACCAGTGAAAAAAAATTTCCATTTGCCTCTGTATGCTTTCAAAGTGGAGGGCCTTATTGCTTGTGTGATTCTCTCCATGACTGGTTGTGAGAACTGTTTATTTCTGAGGGCCTGTTTAATATGATCCAGATGTGCAGGTTCAGTAGCTCTGGGTTGGGATGACTAGTTGATGGACATTCACTTTTTTTTGAGAATTTCCATTGTGAGACTGAGGAGGTCATTGATCCAAGACTTCTCTGATCTGAGTGGTGCAATGAGAAAGAGGCGACACTTCGCTTCTCTTGCTTTTTGTATAACCATTTTAATCAGAGGTGTTGGAGGGAAGGCATATGTGTCCAGGCCGTTCCAATCTATGGATAGTACATTGACTGCCCAGGCTTTGTGATCTGGGACAGGTGAGACAAAGGTTGAGAGCTTGGTGTTCCACCTTGTCAAAAACAGGTCCACTAATGGCCAGCCCCACTGAGTGCATATCTGAGTGAAAACCAAGGGATGGAGACACCATTCCATCTGTGTTTACTTAGCTTATTGTTCTAGGACAAAGAATCTGCTATTACATTTGGGCATCCAGGAATATGAAGAACTTGAATGTGGATTTGTTTTTGACAACATCGCTTTAGAAAGTAACACACCAGTATACAAAAGGTCTGGGGATTTGGTTCTGCCTTGCTGTTTGAGGTAAGTCAGCACCGTACAGTTGTCAGATAGAATAAGGACTCCCTTTCCAGTTAAAAATTTCTTCTGCACCAGCAAAAGTCTTTCAAAATTGCCTTCCTCTCAAGAATATTGATATGCAGATGCTGGTCCTGGGGAGACCACACTCCACTGGCTTCCTGGAAAAAAGGTAGTAGGTGAGCTGTCTGTACGTGCATCTGTACATACTGTGATCTCTGGCGGTTGTACTTGTAGAGGTATACCCGCTGTTAGCCAAGTTAGATTGTTCCAAGACTGCAGATGGTACCTCATATTTATGCAAATGGGGTGAGGTTGGTCCAGTGGTATCCATTGGGATAAATGAATTATCTGTAATGGGCACATATAAAGATGACCTAGGATGATGTGGCAAAGACATTCCCATGTGGAGAGAGAATCCCTCAAGAGTAATGAAGCCACCATGTTCCTGATTTTCAATGCCCATTCCTGACAGAGATATACACTTTTTACCTGTGTGTTGAATTCTATACCTAGATGAACAAATTGTTGAGATGGCACAAGGTCAGATCTGTCCTTGTTGATAAGGAAACCTAGATTTACAAATAGTGTGACAAAGGTTATCATATTGTGTTTTAATATATACCTCACATGATGTTTTGTAGGATGATGTCTTGGAGATGGTCCAAACATGAGCCATAATACGGTTCATCCGACGAGTGAAGACCCAGGGAGTGACACTGAGTCCGAATGAGAGTACTCAGAATTGGTAAACGATGTCATTGTAGGTGAAATGCTGAAACTTCCTGGAAGCTTTGTGAATTGGGATGTGAAGATATACATCTTTTAAGTCCATGCTGACTGCTAAGTCTTGTTCTGAACGGCATTTAAATGCGCCTTGGTGTTTCCATTGGGAAGCAAGTGTGAATGAATTGATTGAGAGTGCTTAGGTCGATGCCAGGGTGCAAACTGCTGTTTGCCTTTGGGACCAAGAAAAGTCTGGAATAAAATCCTAGGGAATTTATATTTTGCATAATTTCTACTGCCCTTTTCTGGAGAATGCTGTTTATTTTTTTGCTGAAAGGTGGTGGCTTTGAATGGGTCTGCTGGAATGTTTGTAGCTGATGGGTCTCTGGACAGAGGAGGTGTTTTAAAACTTAGGCCAAGTCCTTCAGAAACCAATTCCAGTGATAATCTTGACCCATTCAGCAGCAAAGAACTAAAGACTTCCTCCTATAAGGATCAGTGTGAAGGGTGGTGTGAAGACAATGTTATTTTTATTAGAGATGGAGGTGGTCATGTAGAGAAACTATAGTGTAAGCGATCACTACTTCTGTCTTTTGTCCACTGTGGTTCGCAATGGTTTTCAACATGAGAAACTATGAAAAGATGACTTGCCAGAGGTTCGTGATTGAGTCATGTCCCTTGGTTCCTTTTGTTTACTTCCTGAAACATCCCTGTATCAATGTTGCATTTGAGGGGTGGGAAAATTGGTCTCCTCAGTGGCTTGTTTGCATTCTTCATTGATCTGGCCTTTAAAGAGTAGGTTTGAGGATAACGGTTGTGGTCATAGCTTGGCTTTATGATGATTTTTATGGAAGGTGGAGGTGGAGTACAGTGCATCTCATTCCACCAGTTGTAAATTAGCAGCTGCTGTGATGGCATTGGCTAAAGTATGTTGAGCAGCTCTGTTCAAGACCCAAGCCATTCTGGAGACCAACTCCCATCCATGTACTGTGGAATTCAGAGTAAGAGATGATGCATTCTGTTCTGCCTGTTGAAGGATAGCCATCGATAGCAAGTCCAATATAGAGCACATGGCTACAACATTGCAGACTAATTGTTGAGGGTCACTGAAATATATTCCATTTGTATGAATAAAATTTTTTTTGTCATCCCTAAAGCTGCAATGTCCTGGTCAACTGTTGGGGTTTCCAAATGAAACATGGTCTATGGCAAGAGTAGAACTGCCGACAAAAGGTTGATGGAAGGCGTCTTTGTAAGAAAAAGAGATGGCTGATGCTGAGGTCTTGCAAATGATGATGAAAATACTTCAAAATGTCAGTGATTATGCCAGACCACAGAAGTAATTTGAAGTTAGATTCTTCCTTTTCGTGATAAGATCAACAGATGCTGGAGCTCTGGTCCAGGTGGTTTATAAGGTAGGAGGAGGGCAGAGCTCCAGTGGTAAAAGGCAGAAAACTTCTTCAACTGAAGCTTTGGAGGTTGAGTCTTCTTGTTACAAAGTGAGATCAAGAAGTGAAGGAGACTAGGAGCAAGCATCACTGTCTCTGCTTGCATGAGGTGAGGCTGAAATCTCGAGTTGCCTGAGTTGGAGCTGGCAAAGAGAGTCAAGGTATACCATTGACCAAAATATTGGAGTGCCCTGAAGAGGAAGAGGTAACTTCCAAACAGTCACCAGTTAAAGAGTCCTTCTATTGGCAAAGGATTGATAGAAATGAGAGGTGGCATCTGCCAGAGGCTGAAGTACTAAACTTGGCACTGCAGATGGAGAGTGCAGTGAGGCCATATGTGGGTTGTACTGGTCTCCATAACAGACAGTATTGCAGTTGACAGTGATGGGCAGTAAGAAGTTGGCAACACACATTATATTTTATCAACAGTTGCTCTAAAGCTGAAATCAGTCCATTCCATTGAGGGATCTGAGTACACTAAGTCATTGAGGTTATCCCTGCACTCGATACGGGGATTGTTCTCATCAGGCACTACCTCCATGTCCATGTAAAACATTCCAAGAGGCATGGATGAATCATTGCCATCGTCTTAAAATGTGTCACAGTATCTCTCTAAAGGATAAGCTGTATAGCTTTTTGTGTAGAAAAACTAATTTTAACCATGTAATACTTACATGTCACTACTGCCTTGCTTACCTCTTCCAGGACAAGTCCCCATGTCCAAGCTCATAA
Organism: Megalonaias nervosa; assembly: GCA_016617855.1. Classification (NCBI taxonomy): domain Eukaryota; kingdom Metazoa; phylum Mollusca; class Bivalvia; order Unionida; family Unionidae; genus Megalonaias; species Megalonaias nervosa. Next base: position 19,434 of record JAECUM010032399.1, read on the forward strand.
TTCCATCCTCTTATTAAATGGAAAGTTCTAGAAACCTAGAACAGAAAGAACACAGATCCAGTCTGACTCCCATGTCATAGGCCCATATGGAATACAACGCCTCTTTGACTTGGACCCAGACTAAGCTTAGAACATTAGAGCTGGGGTGGGGGAAGGGAATCTTGCAATACAGTGGTCCCTTCTTATAAGGCCATCCCTTCTGCAGCAGGAAAGTGGCATTATAACAGGAGTGGCCTTTCAGAGGGGAATCACATATATGGCTAGTAATTACACATGAAGTAAGAAAATCATAACAAATTATGAAACATTTACTAGTTTCATTTAAAAATCACGTTCATTCTGTGCAATCAACATGATGCAAACTTTTACAAATGTCTTTTTAAAAAGAACATTGCAAAACTTCATCAATGTATTCTCACAACTGTCTTAGTATTGTTGCCTTTTCTTGAATTATTCAACCTGCAAGTGGAATGTTCTTGGCATGCACAGTGCAAAACCATTCAAAAAACTTGTCGTTTAAATAAGTGTACAAGCATCTCCTGGGAATAAAAATCTTCTCTCTACAGCCATTCCATTTTCCTATTTCTGCAGAATATTTCCTAATCTTTTATGATGCTTTTTATGTCTTTCTGACATCAAATTTTTCAGCACAGATCCTTGAACTATACCTCTTTTTGACGAGTTGAATTACTTTTACTTTTTCTTCTTTTCCTCAATGACACGCTGAACTTTTAACAATAACTTATTCCTATGCTGCCAGCTACACCACTCTTAAAACAATTTATAGCATTTGAAGGAAATGCTATTTTTTTTATAAAGGAAGTAATCTTGTCACATGACTGATTGGTCACAGTCTGGTACCCTGTTGAGTGTACCGTATTCTGTGTAATTTTTCGTACACGAAAAAATAATTATTAATTTCAGTGTACAAAAAATTATATGTAAAATAAATAATTATTATTTGGTGGTGCTGACCGTGTACGAAAAATAAAGGGATTGTACCAAAACAAGTTCTACAGTACACAGACTACTTGACAACCTAACGGTACAAACGTACAAAGTAAACGTATATTTTCTGTCTCATAAATCAAAAGTACTGTTGTTATTAGTGAACGAGAGAGAGAGAGAGAGAGAGAGAGAGAGAGAGAGAGAGAGAGAGAGAGAGAAAGAGAGAGAGAAAGAGAGAATTATGTCTCAGTGTGCAAGCTCGTCTGCATTTAGAACATATGTAGCTGTTATGTTGTGTAATACTGGCAAAATGATCAAGATGGTTTGAACATGTATAAGTTATGGGTATTATTTATTGGTAAATTGTATGCAACGATATGACCCCATATCGTCAAGAAATTAAGTGCAAGTTGTATTTTTACTGCAACAATAATCTCATTATCAAATTGCAATAAAAAATAAAGAACTTGAAATCAACGCTTAAGTTAATGTGCTTGAGTGCGCACATGCCCACGCATGTGTGTGTGCACGCGTGCCAGAGAGATCAATCAAACAAAATTTTTTCAGCGTACAAGACCATATTTATTCAGTGTAGTTTTTATTTGTAGCTTTTGCAAAGAGAAAAAGACTATATTCAGTTACCTGACGAGTGGGATAATCCTCATGTATTACGACCCTACTATATTCCATTAGGAATAAACACTGCTAAATCAACAGTTCATTCTTGTTTTAATTACGATGTACATTGTCACAACAACCACAGGGCTATGCAGTGTTATTTACACTGTAATTAAACATGCTTAGCGCTTTGGTTATTCCAGTTGAAACCAGACTGAGGGCAAGAATCGACTGAAGAGGTCAAATCAGCGAGGCTGCCAGTAGGGAAATGAGGCTCGTTTTAGGGAAATGAAAGTCTGTCAATGTGCTATTGAAGCCGTTGTCCATATAGCAGATGTTATAAGGACAAGCGATCATATGCATTACTTGTTATTCGAACTCGCCAATAAAGATAATAGTGGGGTATATCATTGAATAGATTTGCAATAAAATGTTAATTATATCCAAGTCAAAACAGAACAAGCACTTAAAAGATAGTATATGTATATATACGAATTGATTTAACAGAGTCTGTGACTTTCAAATTTACGATGGAAACGGACAAGGTTTTTATATTTTATGTTTGTATGACTAATGAAACAATAAGGCTAGTTGACCAATGGTCTGTGGTCTTCACCTTAGCATGTACTGAGATGTAATTTTTGTTGGATAAGACAACATCAAAGGGCTTCCGAACTCGTTTTAAAATGCACATGGTTTTGTTACGGTGACGGACTTAATGAGGAGAACTAATTAACGATAATATTTAAAGGTATGGTCTGTAAAGTCCTTTGTTCATTTGTTAATAAACACCAGTAGATATTGTAATGACAATAAGAGTTTATGCACATGGGCGCCCGCAGGATATTTTGCAAAAGGGGGGGGTCAGTCAGTCACGGCCGGGAGAGTCAGTATAATAAGCAGTCTGAAACTAAAGCTAATATTTACTAAGCGTTTTGAACAGAATCTTGTGACATATTTTCAGCTTCATTTGCATGATTAAACTTGTCGGAATATATATTGCAGTATGATTTCCAGGGGGGTCACATGACACCCCTTGACCTATGCTGCGGGCGCCCCTGCTTATGCGTCAATCATTATATTTTCTCACCAACAATTAATCATTAATTTTTGTAAAAACAAAATGGGAATAAGGTATTTTCGATCTTTCATGCAAACGTAAATCTTCTTAGTGGAAATTTTATGTCCGATAATTTAATGAATTTTTCAAATAATACAAAGTGATATGTACGAAAAATTATGATACATTTAAATAATTATTATTTTGATAACTGGATTGTGTACGAAAAATTAAAGGGTACGAAAAAATACATAAAATATGGTACTTATCATTTCTCTATGTGGGAAAAGCCAAAAAGGCTGTCATAACATTTTGACATCCTGCAGATTTGCACTGACTGTGGCCCTTAGCATTCATAATCTTGATAAATATCATCAAAAATAATAAAAGCCACTAATTTTCAAAGTGAAAAACTCTGCATCTAAGGAAAGCCAAAAAGGCTATCACACCATTTTTGCACTAACCTGTCCTCAACAACACTGCACTTCTCAGCTGTCAGGTATTGTAATCTTGACAATTATTGGCAGTAATAAATGCCAGCAATTACCAGTGACAAAATCTGACATCTGAGGATCAAATGGCTTACTTACCTCTTTGAATGGATTAAAGTTTGATTCTTTATCAGCATGTTGGAAAAAATGTGGTCACTCATAAGAGGTAAATTTGAAATTTTTTGCACTAATAAGCTGGTTGCTTTAGCAGGGTGACCATCCTTAGGGGTAGTTTTGAACACAAACTCATCTATCTGTGCCATGGGATTCTTGCTGTAAAAACTAGCTGGCCACTGGTCAGGGGGCCTGTTCAAGAGGGTTACCACTGTAGTGAATGGTAAGTATTAACTAATTAAAACTAGTTTGATCTCCTTCCCCCCAACAAAACCCCCAAATTATATTTTAATTGCAGTAACACCACAGCTGTCAATGCTGCCTAACTGAATTGCCTTTTTGGAGGCTGATGGCCTCAGGAAAAAAATCTTTCAAAAGAAACTGATGTACTTAGCCCTATAGTAGGAGCCTTTATACTGACAAAATATTGAACCACTTCTTGAGCCATTACTATACAGCTCAATGAGAAAATGCCCTTACTCCAGTGCACCCAGAATAAATGGTGAAATAGGAGAAAGAGTGTGACTGCAAACTACATCTCTCATAAAAATGTTCCAGTGAAGAATGATTAAGATAAGCTCAGGAAGTAGCAATAGTTCAGACTTCGTAGCCTTTAATTCTCAGAAGGAAAGATCCCTGTCAGTGAGTCTCTGATAAGCTCTCTTGAGAGTGAGAGCAATCCACCTGTAAATGGTGGATGCTGAAATGTTGGCAGAGCCCTCCATAGATAGGAAGAGATGCTCCTGACCCTTCATTCTCCCTTTTGAAATGGCCAAATAGAACAATAAAGACCTAGCTGGTTACAGTAGCCTATCTTGATTATCCCATGCACTGATACAACTGAGACTGGGGATCTCAAAATAGAGTGGAGCTACTGAAAGAAGCTCGTTCTCTGCCAGAATCCCAGGTCTACATAGGAGAAACCGATTCATAATTACTATTGAACCATAAACAAACAACTTTATTTTACAGACATGGCAAGAAGCACATTCCTTCTCCTAACAGACATTAAGGAAGCTGGAAGAAAACCTTAAGGATAAGGTCCCCAAATGAAGCATAACTCAAAGGTTCATAAGGTCTTTTTAACTCAGCCCAAAATATGCATGAGAGATTCCATCTAAGCATCTATGGGTGAGATACTGGTCTCTGAAGCTCAAAATACTTGACAAGATGATAAAGATGAGGGTCTGATCTAATGGGTGTACCCACTGAGAACTTGAGCATATTAAGCAGAGCTGCCCTATAGCCCTAATGGTGGAGATTGAACATTTTCTCTCCTTGAAAAGGAAAAGAAGAAAGTCTGCCATTGTGTTCAAGGGGGGGGGGGGGCAGACAGCTAGGATCAATGCATTTCCTACTGCAACAGTCACAGAAGTCTCCATTTTGCACTGTATACCTTAGAAGTGGACTGCCTCCTAGCCTGGAAAATGCAGTTGCAACTTTGCTCGAAAACGGGTCCAGGCAAATTGCTTGCTTGAGATGAGCCAAGCATACCACCCTGCCCCCTTTGAGCAGACTGTCTGCCAGAATATTCCTCTTGCCTCTGAGACTGCCCATTAGAGTAGCTTACAAACCTCCCGGCAAATAGAGGATGCATGTGTACCTCCTTGTTGTCTGTGTCTCAACAGGCATGGTTGGCCAGATGACTGGATGGATGGCTGAGAAGTGATTTGAAGGAATTGTGCCAAAACATAGAGGTTGACTCAACAGATCCCTGGATGACTAGAATTGGAGGCAATCAGCATCGAAGGATGGCAATATGGATCATTAAAATATAACAAATGCCCCATGCGCCCAGACTTATAGGCCTAAAAGCCAAGCTCTGACTTACATGGGGACTTACTTTCACTGGGATGCCAACATAAGGGAGGAAACTCCCTTTTAACTACACGCAACAAATGGAAGTTACATCTCTTTCCTTTGATCTAGACCTGAACTGTCTCTTCAAGTTTCTCACAAAACTATGGACCAATTTCCTTCTAACCACATTGTGCATACACTTCAGTCAGAAGTCGTCGAACACTTTGTGATACACCTATCTCGAATGACAAGAATGACACAACATATGAAATAAAAACCTGTAATAAGCTTTGACATATAACAGTAACAAAGGTGGAAGAACACTTGTGCAAGAGAGACACATATGCATATCCTTGTCAACTTAAAAAGACTTGCGCTTAGTGCATTGCATCATCACTGTCTGAAAGAACGAAGAAAAATGGAAAATGACATCCTCAGTGTTCAAATATTAAACTAACCACACTTGTTACTTAACAAGCAAAAATATACGTAGTGTGCGCAAATAAACAACCTGCAATAAACACCAATGAAACGGCATTGAAACACAAAGTCAAAATAAAAGAAGTCCACAACTGAAAACAAATTTGCATGAATACTGATCAAAGACTCAAAACTAAAACTAATGACTGCACCATTTAGCAAATACATTTATGGATGGAGGAGTTGAAATCATGAAGACATTCAAGGATTTCAAAAGACCTTGAGGTATTATGTTGATAGTGCCTAGCAAAAGCTTAAAACTGGTGAACATCCAGCTGATGGGTAGTCACCTTGCAATAGAAAGGGGAGGTAATGGGTAAGAGTATCTTCCCTTTGTCTATATGGTACACGGATAGAAAAGACAAATTCTTCAGTCTCTTCGAAAGGACTGGATTCAGGAGGTTGCAGAGTTTATTTTCCTAGTGTTAATGTGATCAGGGAATGTATTCAAAAGAGGAAAGTATGAACCCTTATACAAAAGTAGGGAAAAGTATGATTACTTGAAAGCCTGTAAAAGGTTCTGAACTAATGCTTGTGCTAAGACTATTTTTCTTCTTTCTGTAAGTGACCCTGACCTTTGACATTTTGGACACACAAATTAATATGTTTATTCCTTACACAAAGCACTCTTAAAATCTGATTAATAAATGTTATCTAGAACTGAAGCTATTGTGCAAAATCTAAAACAAGTAAATGCACAAATGAACAGAAAAACAGTTGTAGTATGCTATTATTTGCCTTCTTTACATAGGTGAGTAGGATACAAAAAATTAAATATTTCATTTGATATTCTATTAATTTACAAGGCAATTAAATATAAGGAGCATAGCATTTAAACTGTTTAATCTACAAAATCCTCAGTTAGGATATATTAAGTAAAATATTATTCATTTAAAAGCTTATAATAATTATGTATTTTAAAACAAAGTTTATTGAAGGGTGACTTGTTGGAAATACTGAGTATTCAATATGATTCAGCAAACTTAAAATACAAAATTCTGAAATCTTTTTAAAAAAATGTAATTTACTATACAAGACTACTGAGCTATTGGTAGTCAGAACCTGCCAGTCAATTACTGCACTAAAAATAATTACATAGCTGCCAACCCCTGAGTACAGACTGCTTATGACAAAAATACTGATTTTCAGGAACAAATATATTTATTTAAAAACTTTAATGCATATGTAACTATTTACAACATCTACAACCATCAGTAATGTAGGACAGTAACTTACTTAATTATTTAATGTCAAAGTTGCATGTGTTGTACTCTTGCACCTTCTGAACGGGTACCCTGTTTCATTCGAGTGCCCATTCAGAAGGTGCAAGAATGCAACACACACTCAGACAGAGGCTAATAATAGCAGCCTTTTCCACACCTTGTTTATTTTTTTTCTCCAAATACTATCTATTCCAATGTACCATCTTTCACTGATGATCTGAATGTTGTGCAATTTTTTTACTGAACTGTTTTCATTCTAGCAAACGAGTAATCCTTTGTGATTTTACTGTCTGGAAAATGTGTGCAAAATAAATCACCAGCAACACTAGTAACTGAAAGAAGAAGGTCCATTCCTAAAAGAAATTTAGTAAACCAAACATTGATCTAAGTACATCAAGGTTCTCCCTGGTATTTATAAATGTCATTGTTGTAGGGTTTAATGCCATTTTTCAGCACAAGATAGGCTATACATGGTGGCCAGTATAAATGGTGGAGGAAGAACCCCGAAAACCCCCCAGAAAGAACCACCGACCCACGAAAAGCTACTGGCAAGCTTTCTCACATACCCACATTGGCCAATATAAACGTCATAAGTTCAGGCTGAGTTGTTGATGATGAAGCAGCAAGCTTATGTTATTAGCTTTCTCATGCAGTTTTATGTCATGGGTGCCTCCATGCCCTATAGCAAAATCACAATTACACAATTTGCAAAATGCAAAGTTTTCTCCTTCTCTAGATGGTTTCATAAATCTAAACATTACAGCATAATTGTCGTTCCACTTCTATTTTCTTTTCTTTGCTGGAGAAAATTCTGAATCTTCTAATTTCCTTTTTGACATGACTAGAAATTTAATATTAAGAAAATGAGATACAGCAGAGCTGCCAACCCTCCAGACTCACAATCAGTGAAAAGTGGAATAAATATTAGTGAATTTTGAACGCAATTAGTGAAAAATTATATCATGACACTAACTCCATCCACTTCGATGGCCAGTACTGCATTATATGAAAATCCCAAAATAAAACTAAAACATATTATTTACACTGATTACATGTACTACTTTATTTGCAGCCAAATTTACTGATATACACAGACTTCATGCTATTTGTCATGATATGATGCTGTGGCAGTCTTGAACTTCCTCAATCAGGCTATGGTAAATTTGTTTTCAAAACAGTTCAGGCTTCTTGCCTGCTGGTTAATCTTGGTGACTACAATTGTTGCAAATTTTCAGCATCTAAGGAGGCACTAAAGTTTGTCTTATTTTTCCTCACAATAGGAAATAATCTTTCACTGTCACCGTTGCTGATCTCCAACTGAGAAAGACAGGTTATGTTCAACAAGAAAGCTCACAAACAATGCTTCAGCACTGGTAGCATGCAGGACTTGAGATGGCTTAAAGTACTCCAACACTGAAATCTGCCGGGGGTGCTATAGCAGTGTGATTTTTCACATTGTTCTGCCACATGCCCACTGGGGCTCATATCGTAGCTTACAATTTACCTGTTATACTTGTACTATATAATAATATTACTTCATGGTACATGTATGACAGGTAAATTGTAATCAACAATACCAGCCTTTCTTGTGCACATTCCCAAGAGTAAAATTCGCAGCACACTACTGTGCAAAAAGCATGATGTACATCGATGTTTGATGGCTGAATGCTAGGCCAAATTTTGGTGTCCTCCAATCTATACTTCATCTTTTGTGGAATACAAATCTTTTTCCTTGGAGGTGAACACATTTTAACTGCAGTGTAGCTTAATTACAAAATGGTATTAATCCAGAAAATGAAATGTCAAATGGTGAACGATTAGTGGTATCGGCGCATGTGTGGAAAACTGAACACAAGCAAATTATAATATAGGCTAATCTTCAATCTAAAAAATTCCAACGCTCAAAAAAACTGTCGTCATGTAGTTTTCCAACCTCTATGTGCTTTTTGCTACCAATGTGCTTCCTCACATCGTCCCTGTCACCATGCCCATGCCAAAATTTGTGGCACACCATGTGCAAAAAGTATGATGTATATCTGTATTTGATGGCTAAATGCACGGCCAATTTTTGGTATATTCCAAACTAAACTTCACTTTTTATGCAATAGATTTCTTTTTCCTTGGTGGTGAAGACGTTTTCAAGATGCAATGCCATACAGTAATTCAAATCAGTGTTGGCGGCACATACGTGGAGAAAATTTCCGGCTAGGCCCTGGTTTCTTTCAAAAGCATTTGTAAAACTTCTCTTATATATATATACAGATTAAAATATGCTAAAATGTGTGCTACCAGGCCAACTATACGAATCGGCTATAGTGCTACTAATGTCACGACTAGCAGTATCGGACTGTTTCTGTAACTGCTGATATCATGACTTAACGGGAATATTTAAAATAATTGAGAATTGGTGAATTCATGAATTTTTTGCATGCAGCGCAAATTGCTGTAGAAAGTCATGAAATTCACACCAAAATCATGAGGGTTGGCAGCTATGGATACAGTGATAGCGGCAACTGCTTTGTGCAATCTAATCTAGACTGGCATGGTAGCCTTGATTTCGAATGAACCAATCATATTTTAGAACCCTATATCCCTATACACATGCAATACATTTCTCTCAGAAAGGAACTGGGTGCCTGTTCTAAACAGAAAATTGCAAGGAAATCTTTTATTTAATTTTTGCCTGTTCTAAACAGAAAATTGCAAGGAAATCATTTATTTAATTTTTGTTATTAAAAACCGGATTTTTAACAAGAAAAACTTGTACTCATATTCTTGTCCAAAACATGCAAATAAAGGGACATTTGACAGGTAGGAGAATATGGAAACTACAAAGACAATTTCCTTATGTATTTGATTTCACTTTGACAGTAAAACCACTGATACTGAATGAACCATAGAACATATAATAAAAACGGAAAGAAAAAAATACATTATATACTCACTTGGCTTCAACATCTCTAACTCGGTAAACCAAAATCTTTTCTTTCTGAATCGAATCATATGGATTTCTCCTAAAGAAAGCAGGCAGTACTGCTAGATCACTAGAAAGGGAAGTGAAAATGTATAATACTCTAAGTTTCTTACATGTAATTTAGAGGAAAATTAAAACAATTTCAATATATATGATACCTAAGCATATATTGTAAAGTTACTGCTATTCATGGGATACCAATTTTTGTTATTGATTTTACAAGCAGTGTTCAAATCTTGAGATATTAAAAATAATTATAAATATGAACATGAATCAGATATTACACTTCAGAATTCAATAACAACAAAACTATTGAATAGCTGAATCCAGTCTAAAAATATTTATTGGCAATGCCTTAAGAGCCTTGGCAATGAAACTGCCATCAAGATAAAATTAACAAGTACACAGCAGTATTCAAATCCTTCCAAATTCCATTATCTTCCTAACATTTTTTTGTGTAATACTTAATTTTTACATATTTTGAAGTTCATTTTTAATTGGCAACACATAGCCATTATTCTGCTGATGTGACATTTAAATGCTTATACATAAATATGTATCAAATTTCATTATCCTGTACACGTCAGACATGAAGTCAAGAAAAGCCTAATTTGAAAATAAAATTTATCATTGTAATGTGCTTGGTCTGGTTTTCTGGCTAAAATTGATATTTAGTTTGCTACAAATAATTTTTAAGTATGAACACAATAGTAATCAAAGCAGACAAAGTGAATTACGAACACTACTAACTGAACCAGAACGAATTATGAAGACACTAGTAATTGAACCAGAAAGAGTGAATTTGAACCCCTTAGTAACTCTGAAAACACTAGTAACTGAGCCAGAAAGTGTGAATTATGAACATGCTAGTAACTGAACCAGAAAGAGTGAATTTGAACATATTAGTAATTATGAACACACTAGTAATTAAGCCAGAAAGTGTGAATTATGAACACACTAGTAATTGAACCAGAAGACACATTTCATTTTGCAACAGGACTCCACTAAGTATAGGTTAAACTCCAACCGAGTCAATGTTCAGTTTACTACAAAATGTAACTTGCACATACTCTTGACATACATTTTAACACACTAGTCATTGAATCAGAAATAGCATTTGTAAATAGAGACAAACTTCTTTTTGCAATCAGAATCAAACAAGCCACCCTATAGACGAGGTGGAACTTAACAGTTTGATGATCAAAGAACAAGAAAGCCCAATTACATATACCTGCCTTGTTCAGCTGTGACATACTAAAGATAAACTCAAAATTACCGTATATGAGTACCCTCTTGAACTCAAACTACTGGAACTTTTAATCCTGCACTAATTATACTTCATTCCAGGTATTAGTGGACGTTACAGTATGCATGGAACTCCAATTGCACACAATAACAAATATGCACTCAAATACACATCGTCTGAAAACCAACCTTGGCGCAAGCATGTATTCATACAATGCTCTCTCGTCATTAATATACAAATTTTCTTTGCACTGGAAATCCAAAGATGCCTTCTTTTTGACTGAAAAATTTAAAAAATAACAAAAATTAATATACAATTCCAAGCAAAGTTAAAAACTTCAGCCTTAATTAGTGAGAGTAAGTTTGAAGTAGAAAATAATTAACGTGGTCAAAAATCTATGACCTCTTAGAATTTCATAAAGGACATATATTCTCTGATCATCTTAATATGGGAAATTTTAAACAAAGCTAGACACTCTAATTCCAGATCACATCATCAGTGGGAAACAGTAACCTAATGAAAATATAACCAAGTTCAATAACTCCTGCTTAGAATGTACTTCAAATAACTGCTATTTATGATTCATTGGACAAATTAAGTTCAGGATTAAAATTAAGTTTGTTTTTTTCTAAATTTTGAGCAATACAAATGATTTTTTCATCCCATTCTAAACAGTATCAGAAATTTTGGTTGGACAATTTTAATGACATGTAGATCTAAAGTGCAAGATATATCCTGCCATGTAGCTATCATAAAATGTCATAATCACATTAAAATTTTCAAATACTTTCAAATTTCAACTGGATAAGGCCACAAGTATTCGATGTCATCTTGTTGGCACATGGCAACCCTAAGGTCTATCATGGAAAGAACTTAGTAGCCATGTCTAAATTCAGTAGCTCTTAGAAGGAATTTTAATGTGAAACTGAAATTGTTAGTTTCAAATCTTCCCTCAGGCCTTGTTACTGGTCATATATAATTAGTCTCCTTACAAAATGTATTTGTAACTATGCTGTGAAAAAAATGAAAACACAAACCAAAAGCTCCTTGAAGGGACAGATGCTCTACTTGGCAAAAGAATTTCCTGGAATTCAAGATAAGACCAATGCTTCCTTTTATGTGCTGATTGTTGAAACCATCTCTAATATACTTCAGTGATAACATGATTTTCAAATTAGCTGCTATGGTGGATATATTGGGTATCAGATTGGCACAATTTTCATTTATAACAAAACATACGTCATAGAAGTCTTTTGGTCTAAGCCCCATTTCTGATCATCCATTCAATGTGAGTAGTCGCAACAAGATTTATATGACAGCTATCATGGCAACCATACTGGATGTACGACTGACGCCATTTTCAACCCAGACCAGCTAGGTATCATAAGAAGTCTACGCTGAAAACCTCATGTTGATATAGCCATCTATTCTTGAGTAGAGATCACAAAATATTTTCAAGATAGCCACCATGGTGGACATACTGAGGGTCATTCATTTAAGACCATATAGACACCATCAGAACTTTTCTGATGAAAACCCTATTTCAAAATGACTTTTATGAGGAGTATCTAAAACATTTTCATGATGGCCACATACTATGGCCAGATCAGCAAAGTTTCAATTTAAGATCAACAAAATGTTATAGTAACCCCCATGATAATATGACCCTTCATTCAGGGAAGTATTGATAACAAGAATTTCAAGCTGGCCATTGTATTTGACCCCAGATCAGCACCATTTTCATTTAGGACCAAGGAGATATTATAAAAAGAAGTTGTTTGGTAAAAGTCCCATGCCAATATGACTTTTTGTTTAGGTGGAGAAGCAATAAATAGATTTTCCAGATGTCTCCTGTGGTGGCCATATTGGACATCATATGGGTACCATTTTGATTTAGGACCAAGTGGATATCATAAGAAGTTTTCTATTGAAAACCTCATGTTCATACAACCATCAATTCAGGAGAAGTAGCAATAACAAGATTTTCGAGATGGCTGCTATGTGACAGCCATACTCAACGTCAGAAAGGTACCATGTTCATTTAAGACCAACTGGACATCATAAGAAATCTACTGGTGAAAACACAATGTCAATACAGTGGTCCCCCTCTTATACGGCCACCCCTTCTGCACCAGGAAAGTGGCCTTATAAAATAGGTGGCTTTTCCAGAGGGGAACTAAATTTTTTGTGAGAAGTATACATAATGTACTAGTAAGAAAGCTACATACTTCAAAGCATTAATATCTTCATTAAATATCTTCATTTAAAGTAACATTAATTATTAATAGGTTCTTTCTGTCATAATAATAAACTTATTTCAACTGAATATACATTAATAGTTCTTATTCTTGACGTAAGTGTGATATAGGAGTGGGTATTGTTGTCATGCACACTGCAAAACCATTAAAAAATGTCATTTAAATCTTGGTGCATACATAACTCTCTTTCCATTTGCTCCATTTTCCCACTGCCGCTGAATAATCAACTTATTGGTTATGATGTTTATTCGAGTCTTTTCAACATAAAATAGTTTTATTCGAATCTTTTCTACATAAAATTGTTCGGCAAGTCCCCCTTCCCACCCCACCCGATGTTGTCGAGTAGAATAGCCGATCTTCTTCTAAAATAATACGTCTCTGTTTACGCGATGACATGTTAATGTTTGGTAATGATTTATTTGGATGTTGCTAACTGTATGCGATTTAATTATGCAGACAAAACTTTTGTAGAGTGGACAAAATGCCTTCTTTGTAACGGAAGCGATAAATGTGTTGTCACATAATTTTTCGGTCTTTGTCTGGTACCCTGTTTTGTTCAAGGTTAATTTCTCTGTGTGTGTTAATGCATAAAATCTATTTTTAGCCCATGCTGACCATGTTATGATCTTGACAATTATGTCCAGTTGTAATCATCAAAGAGAAGAACTCGACAGATGTGTGAAGCCCAAAACTCTATCACAACACTGTTGAGCCCATTTCCTGTAAATGTTGGCTTTTATAGAAAATGATATAATATTAATCTTAGTGTTACATGTACTTTCGTCAACACTTCTTTCAGTCACGGAAACTTGACATTAGGAGATATGTATCGATGGTAGAGATAATCTGATTACTTACCTTATGTCACGATATGAATTAATTATTGGTTCTGGACACATTTGAAATAAAAAGTGGCTGCTTGTGAGAGGAACATTTTACATTTTTGTACTAATATGCTGGCTGCTGATCACATTAGAGGGGTGGCCATTCTTGAGGGGTACTTCCGAACACAAACTCTTCGGTGCCAAGGGATTCTGGCCATAAGAAGCAGGTGGCCGCTGGTCAGGGGGACCGTTTAAGAGGGGGACTATTGTATAACTTTCTGTTCAGGCGTTATGATAAGTTTTTTAAGATGGCTGCCTTAGTGGCCATTCTGTACTTCAGATCAGCACCATTATTATTTAGGATCAACTTGATATTATAAGGAGTCTTTTAGTGAAAACCCAATATTGATGGATATTACTAAGGAGCTAGAATACCAAGATTTCAAGATGGCCACTGTGCTGTCCATATTAGACCCCACATCAGTACCATTTTCAATTGGGACTAACTCAACATCAGAAGAAGTCTTTTATTGAAAACTCTATGCTGATATGACCATCCATTCAGAAGGAGTAGCAATAGTAAGACTTTTTAAATGGTTGCCATGGCAGCCATAATGAACATCAGATCAGTACCACTTTCGTTTAGGACCAAATAAACATGACGAGTCTTTTAGTGAAAACCCCATGTTAATACAACCATCCATTCAGGAGAAGTAGTGATGACAAGATTTTCAAGATGGCTATCATGGTGGCCATAATGGTTGTCAGATTCGCATCATTTCAACTATTTCATTGGCATCATAGTACCAACTAACATCATAAGGAGACTTTTTAGTGAAAACCCATGTTGATTTGACCATCCATTCAAAAGGAGAAGCAAGAACAAGATTTTCAAGACTCAATAGCCATCATGGACGCCTTTGATCACTTAATTGCTTATAATACCTTAAAGCAACCGCACTTGGCCTAAGCTATCCAGATTACAACAATATGGTAATCAATTAACAGCTTACTGTGTACACAATTTAGCCTTAATCAGATTACTCAGCAAGGCATCACTGCACTGGTCGCAACAACAGCTTTAACAGTTCCGGTTTCAAGGCAGCTTGTTCTCATCTGTCTCTGTAATGTTTGGATACAGCGTGTAAAAAGAAGAATATGGGGGGGATGGGGAATTTCAATTTTTAACAAAATATCTGCCAATTTTCAAAAGCAGAAGATTTCAACAATAAAACAGTATGTGTGGTAGATGGCCTGAAAAGCAGCATTTTTGTCCTACCGTCAGTTCAATCACATCTGTGTTAAAGCCAAGTAAGCACTAATTATAAGAAATCCATGCAATCTGCTTCCCATTCAAAGATCACATGCTTTACTTTGTACACAAATATTAAAGATGTCAAAAGATGTATGGTATGCGAATGATCTTCATAAAGGTAAGTGGCAAACATGGGGATAAATATTAACAATTTATTAGTTTTTTCCACAACTTGAAAATAAAACTCTACATTTTGTCAGCACAAAGTTTTCTCAGGCAAAATGTTCTTTGTGCTTCAACAAGCCTGATGGTCACTTCACTAAATGAGGGGCCTGATCTGAAATAAGAGGTGTCGAACTATCATATTTTATAGCAATGATCATAACTACAAAGTGTTTATGCTACGACTCTATTTATCACATTTAGTCTCATATGATAGGCAGTTTTGGAATGAAAATCATTCTATGCAGCCTTTTCTTAATATAGTTATAACAATAGCCTTAACTGATGGGAGACAAGTATCTGCAGGTTTTCCACCTTGTTTCTGTGGAAACCACACCACTGCTTGAGTCACCCTGGACACAACTTTGATAGGGCCTGGCCAAAGAAATATTTATATAAAGTTTGATCAAAATTAGCAATGCCATTCAGAAGAAGTTCAAAATAAGGTTTTGAACTTGTTCCCAAAGGAGTTACCTCATTTCTAAGGGAACCCTCTTGACCATAATTTTGATAGAGTACATGTTAAAAAACATTCCTACCAAGTTTGATCAAAATTGTGTTGGCTGTTCTTGAAAAGATGTTGAAAATGGGTTTTCATTATGCACAAGGCCAGTCACCTACATCCATCATTCTGATAACCCTGGTCTCTGAGAACAAGACTGAATGAACCCTGCTTATGGCCACTAGTAGGCTCAGGAAAATACTGATGCCATCAGATTTTTATAACACTACATTTCCATATACAACTTAACATACCCTTCACAATCTTTTGTTTCTCTGAACCAGCGATGGGTCCTGGGCTGACAGTAGTTGGAGAAGGGCTGGTAGGGGATGGACTAGGGCTGATAGTGGATGGTCCAGTTGATGAAGGCTCCTGACTTCTGGTAGGTTTATCTGTTCCCCCTCCATCTGGTGGTGGGGTTGCGAATGTGCTAAATTGATTCAACAGAAATAAACAGCTACTAACAGTCTGTCTGCATTGATGTCTTGGTAACTGGAAGACTCCATCCAAAAATCGAGGTTGAAGTTGACTGCATGCTAAAAAAGATGAGTCCTTTTGCTGAGCCTGCTCTTTTTCATAAGAAAATACATACATAAAAGGTAAAAGTACAAGATTTTTATATTTTTAGTAATGGCAGCCATATCTGATGCCTAATAAAAAAAAATCATAAAATTAAACTTAATTCAGGGTGTGCCAGGCCTGCCAATCTTCAAAGAACTTTCTCAGGAAGGCAGTTAACATTTTTTGTCAAGTTACACCAAATTTCACAAAGATATAATAAATTATCATGCATGATAATCAACATCGAAAACATGCGATAGCTACATTATTTTCAACTAAAAAGTTCATAAAGTACACTTTGGCTTTAATGACCTCCAGTTCAGTTTTAGAAACAGCAGTTCCATAACCGTGGATGTCAGTTACTTCATACTAGATCTCTCAATTGGACATACCCCTACTTCCCATAATTTCTTTTAAAAATAAAAGCCAAAACTTGGAACACTAGTTATCCTCTATCCATCCCTGTGAAACATCAAACCATATAAGATCTCCCTCCCAGTGTCAACTTCAACAAAGTTTAATCTTATTGCTGATGAACACAGGCATAAATGAATAAAAAATTACACAATATATATATATAATGCATAGGTGCTTATATAAACACCTTTATGCAAATAATTAAGTGAAATTATTGACTCTTTTGGTAACAATGACCACAAAAGTTGGAACACTGCAATTTTAGGCCAAACCTGTTCTGCAAGTACAATGTAGCAGCTTTGTCTTGTTCAGAATTGGCCTTAATGTCTTCAACTGATTATGTAACAGTAGATGTGCCTCCAAACTCAGTGTTCGCCACATCACTCAGAAGAATGGACAGAAATTTGAAGGCAAATTCCTGAAATAAAACAGGAATTCACTAACTAGTAATATTCAAAAATGTACATCAGATACTTTTGAAAATAAAGGGTTTAAAATATAAATTTCTCTTTCAAGCTGGTAAAATTTGCTTGAGAAAGTCCACTGCTGTCATGGAACTTTTAACAGGCGTTATGTAGCCATGAAAGTATAGTGGGCTATGAAAGTGTACAGGAACACTGAAGCCAACAGCAAGCTTCTGGATTTATGCTTATTTGCCTGTGGAGAAGACATGAAAAACAGATACAGATATATATATATATATATATATATATATATATATATAAATATATAAATATATACATACATACACATTCATACGCACACTGCATCTTTGATATACTCTGGGACACATACATTTTTCATTAAAAGGAAACCAGGCTTGGAGTTTCCTTTCAGTGAATTTATACCTGATGTTGCATATTAAAGATACATGTATTACATATATATCATACATATATTTTATCTGTGCCAAATACATGCACTTTCTTTTCCAACAGACTACAGGACTACAAGAAGAAATCTATTGATAAAGGAAGAGTGTCTCTGCTACAAAAAAGATCTCCAATTATTCCAAATCCTATTGTAAATTTTTAGTTTTGCATCCTATATGAGCTCATATATATATATTTTGTATGATGCTTGCTATGACATATTGTTTACATGAAAGTAGACACTGATTACAGTAGTGTCTCTACTACTTAACGTATGGACATTTTTATCAATCAAACCCATATCAGTACATCAAACCAGATGGGGACTAGGACAAAGCAAAATGATGCATAAGGAGGTGATTCAAACATTTCAAGTTATTTCCATTTGATCCAAGTCATTACTATGCTTGACATAACACTGCTGTTAATTTATTTTTGTATACTTCAATCTCTCCCTCTCTCAGATGGTTCAGACAGACTTATTTTTACCATCACATATCCATAAAGTGAGAAAGAGAGAAGTAGATCAAAGGACATAAAACTGACAGGCTGCAACTGACCAAAATACACACACACACACCCCCAGCACAGAAGCCTTTAGTTATAAAATCAGTTTAAATACTCCATTAAAAAGTGATAAAAGCTAATAAGCTCCAGTTACTGCAGTTACTGTGAAACCACTGTTTGGTTAAGAAACACATGGCTTCTGACCATCGAAGGCAGGGTGATACTATTGCTAGGTTAAGAAACACATGTCCACTGCCCATGGAAGACAGGTGACCACTGATTACATGATATTTATATTGAAATTTGCCAGAGGGGTGGGAATTAAAATGGCCATTGTGACCAGGTGACTACTAAAGTCAGGTGACCACTAGGACAGGGTTGACTATATATATATATATATATATATATATATATATATATATATATATATATATATAAAAAAGTGTAGTATGTATGCTATATCAATGATATACGAGATGTATACATTTTTCACTAAAAGAAAACGAGGCTTGCCATGTTTCCTTTTGGTATATCATTGATATAGCATACATACTATACATATATTTTATTTATATCACATACAAATACACACATCTGCCCTTTGAACAGAGTTAGGATATGCTCCAGGCAACTGTGTATTGACCGAGTGAATGAATGAACTCACATCCCTGCGAGTGTGTCCGCTACAAAAATGTAGTTCTATGCCTTTTCTTGTTGTTCACAAACACATTTGCAAATTGATAAGTTGCTCATTTTCTTTTTAAGTTTCTCTTTTTATTCACATTAAGTCAATATAAGACACACTTATGATTTAAACATGACAGATTCTTTTTATGAAGAAAGTAGAGCACTCAAACACGTTAGCTTCTAGTACACACTGAACACTCAGGCATTCACGTACTGGCATATGAAAATTAGCGTGGAATAGAAACTAAGTGAAATGATGAAACAACAAGAGGTAATTAAAATAGTTTAATATATTTTTAGTTGATCTAAGTCATTATTCTGCTTTAATTAACATTACTACTGACCATAAAATTCTCTCTCCCTCCTTTTCCTTTGGACGGTTTGACATAACCATCATTTGCAGGTCCAGAGACATCGTTGTATGCCACAAGCAAAAATCCCCAATGCTCGTATTTTCATAGATTTTCGCTCATATCTTGCTACGATGATGGGGGGAGGGCGCCTTTTGGACATTTTCATATTTAATTAATAATAATCAATTTTTAGAACATTATAATAGGTTTCACAAACAACAATAAAGCATTAAATACATTACAGTATGTGTGCCTCGTAATCAACAAATTTAACTTATAATGTTGGCTGGCTATTGCAACTATGTATCATTGATATTATGAACACTCTAGATAGATCCCAAAGAAAGTGTAAACATACAGTTACGACGAACCATATTCTTGTTGGGTACTTGGTGCAAGTTTAGTTTTAAGGTTTTCATCCAACC
>JAECUM010032401.1:0-43259 GCA_016617855.1 Megalonaias nervosa
TATATATATATATGTATATGTATACGTTTGTAAATCCCCAGCGATTGTATAATGGAAATCCCAGCTGTTTTAGAAATTCCCAACTGTAATGGAAAAATTACGTAATACAAATTCCCAACTGTAATGGAAAAAATACATGATGGAAATCCCAACTGTTTTAGAAAACGTACGTAATGGAAATCTCTAACTTCTTAGAGAAATTACGTAATGGAAATTCCAACTGTAATAGAAATTCCCAACAGTTTTAGGAAATTACGTAATATAAATCTCCAACTGTAATGGAAATCCCTGTGATTACGTAATGGAAATCCCAAAGAATATTCTGGAAAATTTCGTGTGGGTGTTATAACGCTATAAGGGGCAACCAGATTCTTCATTGTACTCATTTCTATGGATGCAAGCAAGGTAAGTGTGAAACATTTTCTTGAATTTAGCCTGACAGACTGGGAGAAATTGTTTTTAAAGAATTAATTCGCCTATAAGTAATATTTCAACAGTAGCAATTAGAAATAATTTATCATCGTGTTTATAGAAATAAAATTTCATTTTCATCTTACTTTTCGTTGAGATTCAAATAGCCCTTTCATTACTACGCTGTTGATAGAATACAACTTTTTGCAAAAATCTTTGATTGGTTTAGGTCGATATTTATTTTAGTATATTTGTCCTGATTTGTCGGATCGTGAAGGTTACCATATTTCAGCATTTGTTCATCTCTTAATTTTTCAAGATTATCAAAATATTTGCTGTTATCTGATTTGATAAGCGCAAGTTTTATTTTATCAAATTTACTAAAAAAAATTGCCGAAAATTCATCATTAAATTTGAACTGTAGTGGTTTGCCGTTAATCATAATTTTTTGTTTTTAATTTTGCTGCTAACTCCATCGGCTAATGTTAAATTTTTAAACATTATTTTTTAATATTAGACGGAAAAAAATTAAATGTATCATAAATTGCATAATGCCCAATAGCTAGTGTATTAATTCCGTCCTCACAGTATCTCTTATCGTCAAAATTACTTAGTCCACGTTTTATAATTGTATCTGTTTCAAGTTTGCGAGAATTTGTTCTAATAACATTTGTTTTAATAAAGCTGACATTACTCTTTAGTGCCGCTTTAAAATTAACAAACTTCATACATTTTTTCATGTACTCACAAGGAATACCTTTTGCTTTTTGTCAGTTCATAGTCATCTAAAATTACAGCATACATTTTACTTCGAAGTCCAACAAATTCCTTAACTGGCACTAACATAAATGCATCTTTCAGCTTGCCAATAGATTTTTTATTTGCATTATCATAAAATCCCCTGCTTGCTGGACAATCCAATAAATCAAATAAGTCACGGTGGTCATAGACGTCTTGATAGACATCCTCATATTTTATATTATAAACTACCAAATCTGTATCAGTAAACAGCAACTCCGAATTTGGCCACTGCTTTTTGGTAAAATTATAGTGCACTTCGTACATCAACCACTTTGATATGTCCAACACCGACGCACCAACACAAATCTGTTTCTTTAATTTTAATTTGTCTTCGTCGTTGTATTGCAGCAAGATTTTCATTAAATATTTTCATGCTGACAAAACCGTCACCGTTTACTAATTTATTTCTGCGATTTATATCGTTTACAATATCAAAATTGACTCGCTTCTGATATTTTCCATAGTCTTACCAAACACGGAATTGTTTATTAACTTGAAAAAGTTTTTCTCAGATTCTGTCCTAAAGGCGGCACGACGTTTATTATTTAAATCAATATAATCTGCCATCTACCGTGATTGATTAAATTTTAGCACGCCATGAACCTTCCTAAGCACTACTCCAGCATCTACTGCTTGCTTTAAATTTTTTTAATGTATCACGTAATTTCTTGCATTTAACAAATTTGGAACTAGCTTATTAAAGATCGAATATTTTGCTGTTGTCATTGCCTGTTGTTTAGGCGATAATAAACTATAATCGATCATCATTGACTCTGCACAAAACTGATAGTCGTTATGTAGGTTGTGAAAAGACTCAGGATAATCGAGATCAACCTCAACAAAATAACTGATATTTTCTGGGAAATTGTTTTTCTGTTTCGCTAAGAAATTGATCTGGGGTTATCTAATGAAATCCACTGCACGGCATCGGCTCTGACATTGCCCAATGATATAAATTATTATTGTCCAGATAAATAATATAATTTGACGGTAAATTTTTATCGCAATTTTTTAAGTATTTATTATTAGCTACCACATATTTTTTGTTATAACGCTAATTCCGCCGCGAATCCCCTTTTCAATCAAGTTAAATGTATCTACATCTGTCAGGAGATCCAATTTTATCTTACTTGTTTTTAGCAGGGCATCCCACGATAGTCCTGGTGCAGGATAATACCAACATGGATCTAATCCATAAGTTTCATGACTAACTCGACGAAAGCTCTCGAAAACATCAGCTATCACTAACACATCTGTTTTCAAATACAAATCATTACAATCACCAAATGTATTACAACCAAATTTATTCCAAATATCTTGTGCATATTTGTACTCATCTGATACACCTTCGCCTTTTAATTGAGAGTAAAATTTGTCTTTGTCGGGCAGAGAAGTTTCATCAGATCTGCTCCAGTCGTCTAGATGCTCATACGGAAAGATACCTTTTTTGTCAGAACAACGTTGTCTTCACCAAAGCAACTTCTCAGATCACCAAAACTGGTACAAACTTTTACAAGTTCATCTAGCGGAGCTGCCAGAAATTGCAGTCTGTCAATGAAACGTAATTTGCCAAGCGTAACTGACATATAGTTTTCAAAATTGTTTGGAATACATTTTATTATATTATTTAATTTTAGTTTTGATTTAATTTCCTCATTGTCAAATGCTTCAACAATGATATGACTATCGTAACCACGAAAATTATGTAAAACTACAGGAATAAAATCTGGCGCATGAAATTTGAAATTGCAATTGTTATGAGCTGCCCCACGATACTGACACGTCAGGGGACAGTGATCGCGCACTTTGTCGCCTGAACTTTGTTCAGGCAGAGGTTTCTCGCCGATATGACAATCAACTGCATTATTAAAATCAAGTTCTTGGTTGGATGTTATTTTCATTGGAGTTGTCCTGTGCAGACTGTTGAAAATTTTATTGACATCGTCTATTAAATTTTTTAGTAACCACAACGCCGGACTTTCAGATTCGCCATTGCTATATCTGTATAAATTTACTGGACTTGAAAAATTATCGTGAGCACAATAAACTATTTTATAAGCTCCTTTTTCTGCCTTTGATATGGCTCTTTTTGGCGATATATCGCACTTTTAATATTATGCATAATATATTTAATATTTAATTGATTTGTATGTATTTTTCAATTAGAGATATAAAAAAATGCTATATAATATAATGCCAGAAATTCTAAGATACATTAGATTGAGAGCACAGGAACAGGAAGAATAGCACATACACCCAGTTTATAATTATTATGCTGTAAATGAACTTGGTTCGGTTATTTGTGTCAGATACAGACAATCGTTTAGCATACCAGCTCCAGCTGGTTATAAGATCAGTGTCAGAGGTGATAATACAGATAGGACCGAAATGTTTAGAAAAGATTGTATTTATACTTTGTTCTGCGGAGGCATTCCAGATGGACAACGAGTTTACAGAGCAAACGGCACAGTTAGCGATGATAATGTTGAAAATGTGTCGTTACAAGATGAGTTTCAGCCTCATCCTGTGTTTGATTTATACGAAGCTAATGATCGCGGTATTATACGACACTGAAAAACGAAAAATGCTATTGGAAATTTAAGAAAAGTTGGTTATCTTGGTGTGGTGGTTCGTGGAACTAAAACTGATCCAGTTCATTATAAATCACATAGGTTTATTTATGAAATATTCAATGGACCAATACCTAATGGTTTGGTTATTGATCACATTAACAAAATTAAAACAGATAATAGGTTTGAAAATTTAGATGTAGCTATACCAAAAAAGGAGCCGGTTCTGATGGTTCCAATTTTAAAAATCCCAAAAGGCCAATTATCTCAATGAATCTAGAAACTGGAGAAAACATGAAATTTAAATCAACTGCTGCCGGAAAATATCTTAAATACATGCAGCTAGAATAAAAGACGTAGCTGATAATGTAAGAAAATCAAAAACTTCAACATCAACATCTGACAGATTTATTTTTAAATATGAATAATTATATTTCTTAATTCTGTCTTAGTAAGACAGTTATATGCAAACATGAAAATATCATTTCTATCAAATGTTAGTGTTATCAATGCGGCATCATTAAGTTTATTTTCTTCTGCTGTTGGTAGGAGAATTTTATCAAAATCACCTTGCGATTCAATAACGTCAACAGAATAAGCACTATAACCTGACATTTTCTAACTGCCTCAGCTAGTACTTTGTAATTTAATATATTAACTTTTTGATGATATTTTACATCAGGAGAGTTTGTTTCTGTTGTCATTTTATTATTATAAATCAGATAAAAATATATTGGACTTAATTAAGAGACTTGCTGATATATATGCAAGTGATACAATCGCCAACGACAAATTCACCAACGACAAAGTCGCCAACGACAATTTGATCCCTAACGTAATCTCATGCTATAAGGAAGATGATATTTTATTTAAGAACAACGACGATGAAGATGAAGTAGTTGACGTTGTTGACAAAACAATTACAGCAGACCGACAGCTGGACGATATAATGTTAAGTATCATATCGCTAAAAAAAATAATAAAATTGAATTTTACTGTTGCCGAACAACAACTATTTTGGCAACTTATAAAACCTTTTCTTAACATAAAAATAACTGGCCATCAAAGAAATATAAAATATGACTTTGTTTTTTGCTAAAATATTCAATTTTGATGCCAGTTGATAATGCAAGAAAATTGCATTTAATTTCTTTGTGTCGGCCGGTCAGATGTAAATCTGTACTTGTGAAGTACGAACAAATTTATAACAACATTATTTTATAGCAGTCGACGAGATCGACCGAGTTGGTACCCGGCTGTTAAATTTATCGCTATATCCGCGCCATTTAACTAAACTTTTGCTGCCGCGCTTCCTAATAACTTTTTGAACAACAAATATATCTTGTTCTGTTTTCTGAAGTTATTGTTCATAAACACTACCAGTTATAGGTTCATCTAATAGATCTTTTAACGCACAAGTTACTGTTAAAAGTACCTTATCAACAACAAATGCTTCTTCACTCCAACTTGGAGTAAATCCCTTCTCGAACACCTTTTTCGTCAGAGAAATTCTAACACTATCACGAAAATTAAATTTATGTCTGCGGTACATGTTTTCGTTTGCTAATATCGGATTTTTAATTGCGTCATTTGGTGACATTTTTATTGATCTGTGTGGGATTGTTTCGGTTAGTGTGCGATTAAATCGCTCGACGACGACGCTTTTACCTTCATTTCCTGTAACATATTTTATGATGTTATTTTGTTCCAAAAACTGCTCAAAATTTTTATTAAAAAATTCTGCCCCATCATCAGTCCAGATTCTGTTTGGTTTTCTTTCTGTTCTTTTTATCACCTGCGCTAGCGCATCAGTTATCGACGTTCCTGTCTTATCTGAAACAGGTACACTAAACGAATATTTGATAAAAACATATATGACATTAAAAATATATTTCTTTGGAGCGCCAGCGTTAAACTGAGCAAGAATTGACACATCAACTAAATCTACCGCCCAGATATCGTCCACGGCATTTGCAACAACTTTACGTCGCGGAGACTATTCTTTTATTTAGGTTTGTGTAGCTCTGATGCAAAGATCAGACTCTCCGAGGCCCAATTTTTATTTTGCTCTAATAAAACCCCGCACCAGCTTTCGGTCAACACGCTCTTGCATATTTGCAGGTTTCTTATCACGAAGTTCGTCTAGGATTACTTTATAACAGCCATCCTTGTCCTGTTCGTTATCACGGTAGCAAATATCGTGAGGCATTGCTATTGAATAAATGTGATTGTAAGACTCTTGTACTAGTAATGGATTATCGTTTTCATCCAGCTGTTTGTCCGGCGGATTGTATGGTCCAGTATATTTGTGGCCCGGTGATATCCAACCGCCTTTTTGTTTCGGCAATTGGCCAATTAATTTATGTATATCAAAACCTGTTCCAATTATTTCTCTGTTGTTGCATTGTTGGCAGTAGGTAACAATTTTATTTTGCTCCAGACAGATGTCTCTATCACAATCGCACTTGCATGTCATTATATATTTTATAACTGACAAAGTTTTCAGAATTTTTCAGATTTGTTATAATATTTTTCAGATTTATAAATATTTTTCAGATTTTTTATAATAATTTTAAGATTTCTAATAAATATTTTTCAGATTTATAATAATATTTTTTTCCCCAGATTTATAATAATATTTGTTTTCCGTCGTCTACTAAAATAATCTTGTCAGGGCATCTAGCTCCTTTCTTTGGAGATTTCCTGAAAAACATACTTTTTTTCCCACAGATTGCACACATACTTTACAGCATTATTCTATTATTTTTTTTGTTGTTTCACCTTTGTTTCTGTTTTAGTTTTGCACCTGAGACAATGTGTTGACATTATATCATCGAGTTTATACAAAATTAATTGCAATTTCATCATTGGCGTGGCATGTTTGTTTGTCAAACTGTAAAGTAAATTTCAAAATATTGAATTTAGAATCCAATCCAGAGTATTGGGACATTTGTTTTAGTATCCACAAGAAAAGTTCCAACTAGTTGAATTTGATTAGAACGAATAATTTATTATTTTTATTTTTTGTTGATATATATTTTGATCAAATCGCTTGGAGGAAGTCCAAATGAATCAAAATAATTATTGCCGTAGACAGCTACCCAGTGCGTGCCAGATCCGTCGCTGAAATGTTTATATTTGTCACACAGGACCCACCAGCAATCCCCTCGCGATCGAGTTTATTTTTAGAATAAACTACATGAAATCCGAAAACGGATTTTAGCTTATCAAGTATATCAAAGTTACTTAACGCGGCCGTGTTCCTGGCAATGTCAGTCCTCGGCCGATTCCCAGTAGATTTGTCAATCGACTTCCCGCTACTCCCACCAGTAACGGTCCTATAAATACACCTTTGTTTGTTTGCTGCGAGTGTGTCTTATTTAGTTGTTGGTTTTCTTTGTGCTGTTGCTTTTTTTTTCGTTGTTGGTTTTCTTTTTGCTGTTTCTGCCCTTTACGTTGTTGGTTTTCTTTTTGCAGTTGTCCCTTTTTCGTCGGTGCGTTGCACCGGGGCATTATATATTTACCTTTAAACAATTTTCTTTATTTTATTTCCGGAGACAGCCTTTTTCGTTGCGCCAGATACTTCGCCGGACGCTGCTGCTAATCATAATGTACCAAGTACGGGCAAAATTTTAGGTATTAGTGTTTTTGCCATAACAGACCATGCCGGCCCAAACAAACCACCTTGTTTTGACAATGCTGTTATTTGTGCAGTACTCAAATTTAGCACAAAAGGTTGCTTCGATTATACTTATCTACTTTTCTTTGTTAGCATTAATTTCGTTAAAGTACCTTTGTCACCATATTTTATATTTAATGATACTGGCCGTTGTTTAGTAACAGCGTGTCGATGTTTTTTAACTTGACCATCAGTCGAATATATTTCTTTTACAATATACTTTCTCATTATGTAACGGTTATAGATTAAACTCAAACTTGGACTGACATTTTACCTCCAACAGAGTCAATTATAACAAATCTGTCGCTGATCACCAACGCATATACGTACAACTGTGCTTCTGGAACAACTCCGAGTGTCCAAGTAATTTCAATATCAGCTGTTGAGTCAACAGCTCGCTCGCTATGTTTACTAACATCAAAATAAAATATCGGAAAAAGTGTACGAAATTCTTCTTCTGATATTTGAGATCCATCGCCGACATCTTGATATTTTTGCACTGCGTCCATGAGGAACATGTACAGTTTAGTAATATTTTTGTTGGCGCCATCTGCAAAATTGCATTCTATTGCTCGTTCCGGATACTGTTTAGAGTTGAGTTTGGCTTATATTCGTCTAAAATCAGCGTTATCAAATATTACATTATTTCGTTGCTGGTTACCACGTCGCACTTGCTGTTGAAATACAACAAACATTTGCCTCGGCAGTTGTTCATTTGACGTTGTTGTAACGCGCCATGTGTAGTCGGTGGTATTTGTAACAGTTGTTTGGTATATTTTATGTTGCTGGAAATAAATTCTGTTTGTGTGTTTATCAAGTATACTGTTTAATTCTGCTGTTTTTGTGATTGACAGCGTTATTCGTGGCATCCATAGTGCAAATTTGTTTATGATAAACGGCACATCAGCTCCGCCAGCCTGAAATAGGCAGTCGTTCTGTTCTGCTCGATATAAGATCAGTGTATGTTTAACTCCACCAAATACTTTATTAAGTCCCTGCAAGATCCGAATATTGTACATAACGGTAGCATCATTGTAATGTGACGTGATTCTGTCGCAAGTGCTTTTTTCTTAGCATAACCCTCATAGTAACGTATATTTCTTATGCTAATTGCCCCATTAACTAAATTTATCATTGCAGTGCCGTCTGCAGCTGGACCAGGTGGTGTTATACAAAATTATTGCAATCTTCAGTAAGTGAAACTCTTGTAGCATCTGCGTTAGCGGCTGCAGCTGGTGCGACTATACCAAAATTGACAGCATTAGTGGTAAGAAAATCTATCACATTTATAGCATCTGCAGCGGCGTCAGCTCCATGTGCTAATGCTCCTTTTGAAATAAATTCTCCAGATACAGTTCTAGCTCCAGTATCTTTTAACTTCATCATGTTAGTTGCAGTTGATCTTCAGTAATCATCGGAAAACGAAATAATATTTAAGATTGTGCTCGCAACTTGTAGGTGACTTGAAATATCTTCAACTGTTTGATTAGCTAGATGATATGTAACACTTTTGAATAAGCTCCCGCCATTATTTATAAGTGCTATTTCTGCGTTAGCTGCAACTGCAGCAGGTGGATTAGCTGTCACGATCTGACGACAAACTTCCAACACTGTTTTGTGAGGCAGTAAAAATACATCCTCGTCTCGTGTGTTAAATGTTCTAACACCAGCTTTATTTGGTTCATTAGAATTATCGGCGAGATATTCAACATACTCAATTCTGTTACTGTGTCGTCGGTGTCAAAAGGTTCTGCTAAATCAAGATAATATTGAACAGACATTATTTTAATATTTACATAAAATTTGGCGACGTTGCCTTAGATATTAATTTTTGTATGATCTGCTCTCCTCGAGGTGATACAAGATTTTTTTTTGTTGCTATTATTGCACATATAGATTCTGCTGTTGGGGCGATTTCTGATATAACTTGTTTTATATCCGCAATCTGTGCTGCAGATTAGTCTTTAATTTTATCAGCTATTTTTTTTTTTACCACCGCAGTTCCAGCCGCAGACGCAAAAGCTTTTGACGCGTCAAGTGAAAATTGTACAACTTTGCGATTCCCGGAGCATTTTCAATAATTTCAGTAAATATATTTCCAAAAATCCTCCAACTATATTTCTTCTATAAACTTTTTTCTCCGTTTCATGATAAACCAAGTATGTTGTACAATTTTACGCAACACGTAGATGCAAATAATAAATACCAACCTAATGATTCAAATCTAGTTGTAGTCCAGATTGATCTGTCAATTGCACACTTATTTCTGTTATTTGATTTTCAATGTTTAACGGATAGTAAATAACCTGCCGTGGATTAATTTGCATGAGCGAACCTGGTGAAATGTCTGGTGAAAAACTGTATATTGGTTTTCCTTTACTTCCTCGAGCCGAGTAAGATCTAGCTGCAATAGAGCAATTTATTAATATTGTATTCACGTCAGCTACATTTACTGGCAGATCAACGTCATACGTTAAGGTTTGTTTTGTAATTGTTCCATATTGTTTATGAGAAAATCCTATCAACGACTTAATTTTGTGAAAAATATAATAAATAGAAATGTTAAAAACATTATTACTCGACTCTAGTAAGGCTGCTAGCGACAGCGCAAATTTTTTCAGCAAATTATATTCCACCAATACAACTTGACAATGAAAAACAGTATGAGTTTGGACTAATTTCCTGTACGGCATGGCATTCTATGGTTATTGTAAAAGCTGGTGTCAATGATGAATTTACATTTTATCTGCAAACATCGTGGGCAAAATTTAAAATTCCACAAGAAGCTTATAATGTCACTGATCTAGATAAAACAATAAAGGAGCTAATAAAAAAGTAAATGGTGTCGCCGACAGTTTTGAGCTTACAACGAATTGGAATACTTTACGAGCTAGGATAACATTAAAATGTAATATGTTAATCGGTGTTTTTATCAGCAAAAAGTATTGCGTCATTTTTCTTACTTTCTTCTTTTATTTTTTTCTAACTTACTGATATTTTTCTCGGCGTTCTACTCGATTTTGCTAATATCGTGTACTCTTACACCTTTAAAATTGTATTTTTCGTTAAAAGTTTCATACTCATAATCTTTTATTTTGTTATGTATATTTTTAGAGCATTTGTTTAAGTTTTGCGCTTCTTGAACATCTAATCCATGCTCTTTTCTAATAGCTTCTCTTTTAGCTTCTTCTTCTCTGTGCATCTCCTCCATCAATCTCTCACTTTTACTTTCTATATCTCCCAACTTTCTTCCAATTGGATCAACTAGTGTTACTTCTGCTAATCTTTGCTCAAATGCAAGTGGATTATTCCATAGTTGTTTTAGTGCAGCTTGTTTATCAGCAGGATCATCAATATGTTTTACAAAATCTCCGGCTAACTTTAATCTTTTCTCATCAGATCTTCTAATAATTTTTGCAGCAGCTTCTTGGTGTTCTTTAACTAATCCGACTAAACCTTTTTCCAGCAATTTTGTAAGTTCTTCTTCTGATAACGGTTTAGTTTCAGGTTGTTCTCCAAGTAGAGCCTCAGTAACTGGTTTAAGAGCTGCAGCTGTTGCTTCTGCGGAAACTCTCTGTCCAAGTCTGGCTTGCTGTAATTTTTGCTTAAATTCTGCCTGAGACTGAATTTTTTTTTTTTTTTTTTTTTTTTTTTTAAATCTTCTATATGTTTTCTATACTTTGCTCGTTCATCTATGTTATATCAAAGATGTTTGATAAAACTTACTGCAGGTAGCTGTCAATACAACAGCGAAATATTTTTTCGGATCGCGTGTAAGTTTGTCAAATAAAAATAAATTATATTTTTCTTTAGTTGCCTGATGATAAAGTTCAATACATTTACCTTTAGTTACGTCACCGCACTGCTCGTTTGTAATATTTCTAACGCCAACGTTGTCCAGTCCTGGAAATAATAAAAAAACAACCAGTATTTCGCCGAATAAATCTGTCAACATTATAAAAGCCTTGGGCCAAATACACAGAATTGCATTTGTTATTACGCGACAGTGAAAAATATGATTTTATTGTATTTATCCCGTATTGTTTAGCGGAATATCATCAAAAACAACTATTTTGTGTTCGGACGAATCAAGTTGATAAACTGGAATAAGTTCTTCTGGTTGTTTGATAATAACAAAATGTCACAGAATAAGGCAAGAAATAACTTAGTTTTGCCTTAGTTCTATTTTTCACCTTTATTTGTTGAGCAGGCGTACAACGTTACATGGGGTGAATCATTGTTTCTAAAGGTGAGCGATTCTGAAACTACATGCGACGAGAGTCACGAAAGGCATGGTATACATGAGCATTTGACCATGACTATTATTCACTCCCCTATGGATTTAAGGTTGATTCATTTCAAACTGTGGCACAAGTCATTTGGATTTTGTCAGGGAGTGAACGCTCTCCATTATGTTCTCCAGCCATAGGGGTAAGTGTTAAATTTATATTTGATTTACGAAACCTATTCTCGTTTGTATGTCATATCGGGTAATGAAGTCTTTTACGTTGCGAACTTAGCTATTGCAGTTTAATTTATGAGTATGTATCTAGCAATTTAATTCAGAACCCATTATTATAACCAGTTTGGTTTTATTGTAGCTGTTTAGGGCTGACGGTAGCTGTTTAGGGGTGGGCGTAGCTGTCTAAGTTTGAGAGTAGCTGTCTACAGTGCAGTGTGTTGTCCGTACATATATGTATACGTAAGATTATACATGTGGTGGAACCACGAATATAGACGTAACCAATACAAGGGTGCTGGGTGCCGTCTGTACGTATAAATACTTGTGGTGGATCCGTGAAGGGTGGGAGCGGTCGATAAATGTGGGCCAATCCAAGGATCCAGTGGAACTGTGTGGTGTAACAGTTTGTGAATTGTATGACTGTTCAAGTTTTACAGTGACATGTTTGTTTCAATTGTGGTTTCAATTGAGTACAATATTGTGTGCATTACATGAGATTATGTGAATCTCGCTTTCATTGTTACATTGCATGAGATTATGTGAATCTCGCTTTCAGTATTGCATTGCATGAGATTATGTGAATCTCGCTTTCAGTAGCATTCATTGTTTATTTGAAACTTAATGTATTACATGCGTGAGATTTATGTAAATCTCGCTTACATTGCGTGATATTTGTGGAAACATTTTTTGCAGTCCATGAGGTTATTTGAACCTCGCTTTTTCATGCAAGAGGTATATGAATAATACTTTTGTATTTTTGTTTCTTTCTTTTCATTTCGTGAATGTGTGTAGAGTGATTGGATCAATCGTATGATAGGAGTGGGGGAGATTCAGTGCATTTGTACTATATACATATATACTCGTAATTCATTTTATAAATTTCCATTATCCATTACATGGTGTTTGTGTTGTTCACTTAATCCAAGAAAAGAAACCCACTCGGTTTCATTTCTGTTACACAAAATCTTCACCAGCCTCAAGATCATCACGAAGTTTTTTATTATATTCGCTGAGCAACTCGTACTTATCTTGTTGTGGGTTAATTATAATTATATTATAATTATAATTAATTAAAATTATCGCCCAACAATAAATTCATCAGAAAGTTTGTTTTTCCCTACCCAGTCCTTCCAACAATAAGATAATGACAAATCTGGAAGTTCGTTGCTGTGTTTGTTTCACCAGCCGCTCTGTATCAAAATTTGATATCCACGACTTTGCCATTGTTTTTATATAATTTACATATAACAAATTGTCAGATATTAAATGAGTTATTATACAAAATTTGGAACAACATTAGGAGTTTCGTCGGCTGTAAGTACAATAACAAATGTTGATTATCAGGTTACCTAAAAACAACTGGCGACACAATGACAGGAAACCTGTCTGTCAAATCAACGAGTACTTCTTTTAGAAACAGCGTTTCCGCCAATAAATGTTAAATGAGGATGAGGATGAAACAGTTACAGGTATTAACATGTCAAGTAAACAATTATTGGGTTGGAAACTGTATCCGCCATCAGATTTAACACAAGCGGTAAGTTATGCGCAACTAAAATCAGTTAACGATAATAAACTTAACAAAGCCGGCGACACAGTGACAGGTAACTTGTCCATGTCAAACACAAAAATAACTGGATTACCAACAACCTCAGCACCAGGTAATAATACTGATGTTATTAGTTATGCTCAGTTAAAAGTAGCGCTGAACCCATGTTTGAGACAATCCTGCGGGACAATGACAGGTAATATAAACATAAGAAATAATAAAATAACTACGACATATGTTCCAGTGAATCATAATGATCTGACAAATAAAGCATATGTTGATAGTATATTCCAACACTTTTAAAAGCAACTGACAATCGAGTTGGGTTTGAGGTAAGCGCATCATCGTATTATCCTGAAAATTATCCATATTACGCTTTCTCTGATAAACATGAGTTGACGATAAACGGAGAAGTTGAACATTTTTTGGATCAAAATTAAATGCCCCATTACAGTCGCTATTTTGGCAATTTCATTTGCGAGGTCGATTAAACCCTAGTATTGGTCGAATTTATAATTGGCGGTTTGAAGGATCAAATGATATCAACTGGACAACATTGTATAGTACAACACCATAATATTTTACAATCCCGACAGACAAAACTGTTAACAAGTACTTGTATTTTCTATTTTATGTTGTCGCTGCAGAGCATCCGTTTCCAGGACTGACAGCATTTCAAACATACACACTCGATGATCAGGTATGATCATTGTGATCAAATTTAATCTAATGCTATAAATTAATATAAACATTTTTTATAGGCATTGCAAGAGAATTTTATGATATTTTTTACCCTAAAATAGATGTTGGAGACGAATCACTAGCGGCACGTGTAATAAATACTAGAAGAAAAATTTCAATTCCAATGATAAACTCTCCATTATCAGAAGAAGAAAAAACCTTTTGTTCGTGTTAGGCATATGCGAGGACCACAACTGAAAGAAGCAATATAAAACTTGGATGTGATCAGCAGATACTGTTATACTGATGATTGTCTAGAAGAATATAAAGAAGTTGAAATCTGCTAAAAAACAAAACATTGCTCGAGCTTGATTTTAGAAATTTAGATTGGATAATAAATCCAACTTAATAAAAGAACGAACTTACGGTGAAAGAGATCTCAAAAAACCAAGTAAACGATAGCCATGATAATCTCAACAGACTAGCGGAATCTGGGATAATATGAATAAAAAGAAACACGAAGTTATATAAGTTTTTTTTTTAAAAACGAGAAATTTTTCAGTATCTCGGCATGTACTACTACGACAAAGAAACCCTATTTGAAATCGCTACCACGACACCGGATACGGAGTTAACTATAAAAGCGTACGTGAACGCAATTATACCAATGACACGTAAAAAAGACCCAGAATTTGATCCGATTATTGTTGACAGATCTCTAAAGATAATAAAAAAGTCTGACGATGAAATTAATAATCTTAGTAATAATGAGAAAGTTCTTTTTCTCAAACAAAGTTGGAAGCAGAGATTCTTATTACGACATAAGTGAAGCAGATGATATTCCATTTCATCAATCCAGCGCTCAAGACAATTGTCATTACGAAATCATTATAGTGAAGTCGAGAAAATGTTCACAAAACAATATGAAAAATTATTTCATGAAGTAAATTCTGTAATGACACATGTTAATAATTTTCCCATGGTTGGACAAAAATCACCCCGAAAATTAATGCTATCAGATTTCGTGGTCGAATATGCAATTATCAGACAACATCTTGTTCTCAAAAATTTCACGTTGGATCAAATAAGCTTGGTCTTAGGATATATTGATCAAACAGAAAGCGATTACAGTAACTTGGAGAATGAAACAGATTTGTACGAACGTGAATCAAGAGACATTTTTGATTCATATACTTGGTTAAGGAAAAATGAGGTACTAACAGATAAACGATATGATGATACTTCATCAGATGTTTATGACAAGTACAGAACTTTTATAGCTGATCCTAAAATTAATAAATTTAGTGAGTTTCTTGATTTGATTGTTGGTACTAAGACTTTTAGTTTTGTATATAAAAAAAAATTGTATATTGAAAAAACATATTGAAATTAAATGTCATATTTCAGAAGATATTCCAAAACAAGATGTTGACTCACTAATGCAATATTACAAATTTTATCATAAAAACGTTTGGTGTGTAAACAATGTTATAAGTATTATAGTAGAATACTTCCGAGTAATATCATATTTACCACCGCTAATGACCAGTTCTGGTATAATTTCAAGTGGGGAATCATTAAATCCGTTTTTGTTAATATCAGGTGTTGGTGTTTCTCTTTCAACGGCATGTAAGAAAATTGAACCCAGACTTGAGACTAAAAAAATTCTTGTAAAACAGCCAGTATCACTTACAAAAAATTGCTCGATCAAATACGATCTTATTTGCGATGCAGAAAATGTGATATGGACGATTTAATACGTGAGTTTCGTATTATTGACAGTATGTTAACATATATCCTGCCAATGAGAGTAAGCAAATATGAAAACAGCTATGATAAAATGTGGTTATAATACGACAACCTTGAGCCAGAAACCTATTTGCCTTGGAATGCAAAAATACACACATCATATCTCTATACTAATAAATTCAAGAAAATATTTCACTTACCTTGCTTATACTCCAGAGAATATAGCCACAAAAATGACCACAAAGAAGAATCTGTTTGCCTTTTATAGCGTTATAACACCCAAACGAAATTTTCCAGAATGTTCTTTGGGATTTCCATTACGTAATTGCTGGGATTTCCATTACAGTTGGAGATTTATATTACGTAATTTTCTAAAACAGTTGAGAATTTCTATTACAGTTGGAATTTCCATTACGTAATTTTTCTAAAACAGTTGGGGATTTCCATTACGTATTTTTTTCGAAAACAGTTGGGATTTCCATTATGTATTTTTTCCATTACAGTTGGGAATTTGTATTACGTAATTTTTCCATTACAGTTGGGAATTTCTAAAACAGTTGGGATTTCCATTACGTAATCGCTGGGGATTTACAAACGTATACATACATCTTTATATATATCGTCCAGCTGTCACTGCAGGTATTCCCAATTAAAAGCATATATGTCAGACTGCATATATCGATTCATTGTAATTGTTACCTCCTGTACATAAAACTTGTGAATTCTCACCAGAATAAATGCGATATATACATCAGGATTCTGATACTGAAAGGTAAGTAAAATAATTCAATTTTATTTGTAATCTAATGTCTGTTATAGTAGTAAAAGAAAATGGGACCCTTCGTCGACAAATGTATTTTTTTGTCAACTTATTCTCAGCCACAGGTTGGTGAACGGGAGGGGAAAGGGGGGTTGGTGAATGAAATGTCAGAGTGAGGGGAATGGGGGTCTCCGTTTATTTTTGTATTTTTTGTTTAGAAATGTCATTATCAAATAAAATATCAACCATATTGTCGATGAATAACATTGGATCAGTTGCCAAGCCCACTATTCCCTTATCGTTTTCGTCAGCAAGCAAACATTCTGACCGTACTTGCTCGGTAAATAATAACCAACTTTTTTAATACAATCGCTTATTATTTTCAGTTGCATACCAGTATATTTAGAAGCTGATTTAATAGAACCAAATCTTTACAAAAAAATCTGTTTGTTAGATCAAATACAACACGTCTTATTGATGATGGATAATCAGACATTTTATATTAATATTTTATTGTTTAAATAGAAATAAATCTCGAGGGAACCTCTCTTCTGAGCTAGAATCCTGGTCTGAGCGAGGAATCTCGTCTTTACATATTACTGCATGCTCCCCTAGTTGTTATGACCTGTATCATGTATAGTCTATCGCCAGCCTTAATCTGAAACATTGTATCAACAAAGTTAATGCGCAACTTTGCAAAGCAGCTGGTGTGTGGCTCTGAGAGCCTTCATTTTCTTCAAAAACCTTCACTTGCATTTTTTCCCACGAATTTAGTACTTTCAATTATAATTTATAAAATTGTACATATCTCATAGATATGTGATAACCCTTACCCTCAGTCTCATTTTCGATGCTATTTTAGTATACCAAGAGACCACTGGTAATAGTCTGAACCATTTCATTAACGAAAAGTGATGAAAATTTATCCTAAATAACTATTTTCATGATAAGAATCGTATTTCCAATACGGCGTCTCTCACGTTTGCTATGGACATTGAGAACATCGCGTTCATTCATTTGCTTGTTTTAAAGTTCATGTGTGACTCAGTAAACACGTCTACATTGTTCACTTTATCATCTCTACCTCCAAATAGACGAAACGGCTGTATTAGTTCATCCATGAACAAATTTATAATAAACTGAAATCTAAAGTCTACTACATAAGTGTACATAGTTTGTTCACAAAGTAGTTCCTAATTCACTATGCTATTTTTATTCCACGTGTCGTGCACGTGCGTGCAATATCAAGGTGTTCAGTATCGCAGAATATTGAACGATTCTGACAAGGTAAAGTTTACGGAGAAAAAAAGTACTATATAATATTGTATGTATCTCAATAATGTAATTATTTTGTTAAATAACTCATTAATCAACGTGAATTAAATATGTTTGGCATGTGTGAAATAAAGGGACACAACTATGGGTGCGTGTGTACCAAGTTAAATTCAAACAACATTTAAACTAGCTTATTTTAGTTACAGTATTGTCAAAATAAAGTTTAATATAGTACAATGCACACAAATATATACAAATTAAGCAAAAATGAACAGACGTTTGTCTGAAATTGCATGAATTTGTCTGAGTTTGCGATTATTAGTAGGACCGCATTTCTCGAGTCTCTCGGACATTTCAAAACCAAGACAATTCAACAGCAAAGACAATTCGGACCGGACATTTCGACCCAAGGACAATTCAAACCCAAGACAATTTGATCCCACTTTAATTTATTGTGCTGATTTGCGGTCGTATAATAATGCAACATGGTCAGTGACTGTTCTTGTTCTATAAACAAGATCAGTCCAATACAACGAAGACTAATGGGTCAGCCGTTCAAATTTTACACACAGAAGAAACATACCTTGCGGCATACATATTGGGAGAATTTTAACTAGAGCTTACATCAACGATGTTAATGGTTAAAGAAAAAGTAAGTTCCATCATGCTCGTTAAGGACCCAAGTGATTGAATACTATGTATTAATCCAATGAACGGAATGCCAACTTTGATGGCAAATCTGTAATATCTTATTCTTATAATTAAAAAGAAGAAAAATACGTTGCACTTCTAGTACCAAAGGGATATACTAGCTATAGCATACAAGGTGTATTGAAACAGAAAGGCATTTAATCGCTTGTCATTCATGCCTCATTAAGGACCCAAGTTATTTAGTACTATGCACTAATCCAATGAATGGAATGCCAACTTTGAAGGAAAATCTGCAATATGCAAAGGAAAAAGTCATACTCTTATTTTTGTTGGTAACCAATACGTTAAGCATCACAGATAAATGATTTACACAAATTTATATACTTAATACACGAGTGAATATTGAATTTTCAATGAAGTTTTACGAAATGCAATTCTTTTATTGTTGTAATTTAAATTTGTATCATTTTAATAAAGATTGTGATTGTGGCTTAAATACGGTAATAGTCTAACATTGTATAAAAGTAATGCAAAAATCCCTCCAGTGTTCCAAGTTAGCTAATTCAGTAACATGACACAGTGGCCTAGTGGTTAGAGCGTCCGCCTTGGATGCGGGAGGTCGTGGGTTCGATCCCCGGTCGAGTCATACCAAAGACTTACAAAAATGGTACTAACAGCTGCCTCGCTTGGCGCTCAGCATTAAGAGGTTAGTGTTAGGACTGGTCGGCCTGGTGTCAGGATAATGTGACTGGGTGGGACATCATGCTACATGCCTGCGGCATGATGCCCCAGTGCTAGACATCACTATAAACTGCCACACTGCAGACATCGTAACGATATGACTGAAATATTGTTAAAGCTACGTAAAAAAATCATAATCACATAATCACTGACACAAAATATAATATCAAGCTGATTCAATAAATTAGAATGTTGGCTCAGCGAGTCCAATATACATTTATATGTGAGCAAACTCGCATTCCTCGCTGTTCGAAATCACAATGTAAGCAAAGCCACCCAAGTCGTTGGTAATAGTTTGGTTCAAGACTTCACATTGTTCGCCTTCCTTTTCCTTCAGGTAAGAAAAACTGCATAATACATTTTAAAGATTTTCTTTTAAGGCCACAGTGGAATAATTTGAATGTCTTGAAGATTAGATTTGATTTGTTTTAAAAACAATTTAATTACATGCCGACGCATTTGAAACATTTTTGCATTCTTTTCATTATATACTACTAATCATAAAATATATATTGTGTTTTGGAAAGATAAATATTCTTAAGAATTTATATATACCTGTAATAGTACTATTTATTTATTGTAAAGCATATTTGGGTACTAACTTCATGCTCAGTTGAAATTTAGTCCTAAAAAGACTATTTTCAAGGAGAGAGATAGAGCGGAGATGCTACATAACATGAATAGTAGAAAGATATTAAATGTCTAAAGTGAATTTTACTATTGCCGCATAGACTTGCATTTCAGTTATGGGAGTTAGTCAGATCTACTGTATGATGCACACATGCTATTTTCTTTTACAGTAGGAAAGGTCTTCAAGCTACTTGTTGCAGAAAAATAACATCATAAGATATTAAAGGTCTGTAGGTGTTGCTACCATTGCTCCATAGAGTTATTTTTAACTAATGTGGATATTCCATCTTAAAACTCTGTAAGTGGTATTACTATTGCCCCATAGACTTCGAGTTCACTATGGAATTTATTCCATATTAAAGGTCTGTAGGTGCTGCTAATATTGTCCCAAAGGCTTATATTTCAATATGGAGGTTATTCCTAGTTGATGCATGCCATTTTTTAAATTTTAGTCCAAGGAGGTCAAACTTAAATGTGGGAAAGGTCTTGAACAGTATTGTTGCATAAAATGAATATTTGGAAGATATTAAAAATCTCAAGGGACTGTTGCTATTGCCCAGTAGGCTTATAGTACACTGCTATGGGCGTTATTCCAAGTTGTTACATGATGCTTGCATGCCATTTTGGGGGAATTTAGCCTCAAAAAAGCTGTAGATGTAAACAACACATCATAAATACTTCTTGCAGGTGCAACAAGGTTGTCAAGTTCCAGATAGTAAGATTAAAATGTAACTAAGAAGTTAAAACATATATATTTCTACCTTATTTGTCAAAACTACATGAAATAGTAAATGTTTGCATTATCACATCTGCATGGTAAAATGTGACAGACCTGGACTACATAAAAGGAATTTACATACTTTATACACATCACAGACGAATTCATCAGTGGCAACTTATGTAAAGAAGGACTATGGTACATATAAACACTAAATAAAAGGTGATTACATACTCTAGTAAGATTTCAAGATACAAAATAGCAGAAGGTAAAGCATTACAACCTAAATATGAACTTCTTCTTAATAAAAGATCTTGCACTGAGCTACAGTAGATTTTTATATGTTGCCCAGATACCCCTAGTTAAATAAAAATGTCGGATCTCACTATTTAACAGTTTTTTCTCTTACTTGAACATGGGCAAGTAACCTGAGCTTACCCAAGCCAAATTGTATTTGCCCCAGGATTCAGACAAGTGAATTTGTAAATGCCTGAAAATCTACATTCTAATGAGACAATTCCTCATAAAACTTCACAATCAAACAACTATTTCTTCAGTAAGAAACATCTAGAGAATACTACCATCACCAGACATTATATCACAAGCTTCATGCTTTTTTTCTGCAGTATGTATCTTTATGTGTACGTTATAGTTTCCACCGTGACTAAACATCATATCACATATTTAACATTTAAATTTGTTGTCTACAATATGTTTCCTCTGGTGCAATTA
Source organism: Megalonaias nervosa (assembly GCA_016617855.1). Taxonomy (NCBI): domain Eukaryota; kingdom Metazoa; phylum Mollusca; class Bivalvia; order Unionida; family Unionidae; genus Megalonaias; species Megalonaias nervosa. The sequence goes on from JAECUM010032401.1 coordinate 21,410, forward strand.
TAAATCTCCACTTTGACTAAAGGTTTGAGTATAAGCTTCATACTTAAATGACGTTTTAATCCAGCATGTGTCCTCATTTCATAATTAAATGTTTTTTCTCCAGTATACGTGCTCATTTCATGCTTAATCTTTTTTTCTCTAACACAAGTCCTCATAAGCCTCTTAGAGATCCACGCCAATTTCACCTTCAATCACATATATCACATTAAACAATTTTATTTTTTTTTTCTGGTGGGCAAACTTGTGTGCGCCTTGAGAGATACGTTATGCACCCAGGGGTCAGGATAAGTCGACCCATGGTGACTGGAGAACTCGCCCAATTACGTCTGTAGAAGTCGCTCCAAGATCAAAGATTCTACTTTGACTATGTCACCTAATGGTGGTTATCACTTAATATTACCTCTTGAATTATTCTAGTACTTAAGTGAGATTATAATTTATGGCGACTAACATTCACACTGAAATTTGAAAATAACCCCTGCTTTTTCAATAGCAAGTGTTCACTTAGGTCCTGTATGTCGGACCATTATTACAAGCCATTGTTGAATAGCAGTTTGCTGTTGTTGATGCTGTTTAGTACTGTCACCATGATCTGTGTGATGTCCAAGAAGGTCCAAACTTCTGCACAGCTCTATTTATTACATCATATATCAGACTATTCTATAGTTTCCTAATTTTCCTCAAAAATGTTGTCTCCATCAGAAACAGACTCTTCATTGTCAGTATTTACCTATTTATTGTGATGAAACCCATTAATTAGAATAGAATTTAATCTTTGCCTCTTATTTTAGTAAAAATCTCAATTAAATCACCAAATATCTCTTTTAATATAAACAAACCTGGGTTAGAATAAGTGATATGTCTGCGGATAACCCGAAGGCTTTACCCAATCTGTTCATCCACAAACTTCTCTAACATGAACCAGCCCCCAACCTAATCAGCTGTCACATACTTAGTGAGGTGTAAAATCCTGAGAAAGCCCCAACTGACTTTCATAAAGAATTAATTGAAATAAAATACTACAAAGCTTAGGGTTTGAAATGCACTTTGGCAGTTGAATGTTCTGTTCAAAATAATTCTGGACACATAATATTACCCTTGTGTTTTCATGACTCACGGTATGTCTACCTATTCTGTGCATGTCTTTGAAAAGATGTAATGTTTATGCATCAGGCTATGAAAATGGAATACATTACTTTAGACTCATTCCATCGGCAATTTACACGATGTTCTAGGTCAGTTGTATAGTCATTTTTAGAAAATTCAACAGAACAATGCCACTAAATGGAAGTAGGTTGACAAGTTGTTTAGCAGACGATAAAGTAGGTGTGCTACAACTTCTTGTAAAATTAAAAACCTGGATTAAGATGCACTATTGTTATCAGGTAACTATTTCTATTTTTAAAATAATTTATTTATCTGGATAAGCCTAGAATATAAATATTAAATTCGTTTTTCTGGGTTACAAGAACAAGATGGTCATGGTGTGGGTCTTGATGTTGACAGTCAGAAATCACATTTTCACATGCATTTAGAATAGAAATGTGGCACATTTTATTTAACATTTTATGTGAAAGTGGTTTGGATTTTAATGTAGCTTTAAACAATTTTCAGTAATATTGTTACATCTGCAGTGTGGCAGTTTATAGTGATGTCTAGCACTGGGACATCATGCCACAGACATGTAGGATGATCTCCCACACAGCCACATTATCGCGACACCAGGTCAACCAGTACTAAAAGTAACCTCTTAATACTGAGCGCTTAACAAGGCAGCTGTTAGTACCATCTTTATTAGTCTTTGGTATGACTTGGCACGGTTCAAACTGGCGACCTTCTGCGTCCAAGGTGGATGCTCTAACCATTAGGCCACCAGAGCAGTCATACATTTTCAGGGGTCACGCTACCAGGCGAAGTGGGCGATTAAGTCGCCTAAAAAAATGTAAACGTCGCCTTCTTCTGTTAGGAAAGCGAAAACGACTTCGCCCTGCGATTTTTTTAGAGGTACATTGACAAATTATACCTTTTGAGATGCCCCCTCGCCTTGGGCGGGTTTATTCTAGTACTGTGTTGTAGCGAAAGGTATTATTCAAGCCATCAGTAGCTAGGCCTAGTTCTCGTATCAATTACGCTGACAAACAACCTCTTGCACATTCACAGGCATGTGTTTTGATAGCTGATTGACCATTAACCATTTCCCGAGTTGGCAACTAAGGCCCCTATCACTACCCGATTTACACATGTTATTCTTCGATGACAAAAATATACAAACTTGTGTTTCTAAACTTTAACAATAGGCTTAGTATGTATATAGCAATTTGTGTTTTAAGAATAAAATCGGTGATCTGGATATTTTAACTGCCTCTTGTACACTATTTCGTCATAAAATGAGTTTGAAACTTTAAGTGTACCAGTAACAGGGAAACAATGGCTGACATCGGTATGTCTGGGAAGTACCAGTGTATTAGATTGTCTGTTTTCGTAAATCATCCAGCAAATATATACAGAACAATATACAATTCATAGAAAGCAAAGCCTAGGTATTATGTTATTTAAGATTTAACTTTAAAATGTAATTATATAGGTCAGAAACGTACGAGACAATGCTATGTTGTGGAATTCACGAAAAGCGTTGTAAGGTCAAAGTTGTTTTCTGACGGGACTCGTATTTGTGAAAATACGGAAAAAAGCTGCGAAGGAGATACTATTTCATCAATGCCTAAAATTAATACAAGTACGTAGACAAATAGATAAACCATAAATTTGCAATCCTATCATGGACTGTTGTAATGAAGCTATATAGAGTGATTACATTACGAAAACCCCTCCTTCTAAAAATAGATGCACTCAACGTCTGTGTTGATTCGGTTGGAAAGAGGGTTTAGTTCATATACCGACTGTAAATGAGCCATGTCTGTAATTGTATGCATTTTAGTGTGTTATGTACGAATAGTTACGGTAATGTTTTATCCGCAACAAAGAAATGAGGACACTTGTGCATTAGCCCTCATGTACATGGTACAGGGGTTGTGTCAAACGCATTTAGAAATCTTTGAAAGTGCAATTATTGTGAACTTTTAAAAAGTATTTTTAAAAAAATACAAAAATATAAAAAATTGATTAAGGGTAGTTGATTAAACATTTTTACCATCTTTCAATTACAATAATGTAATCTAGTTACTCAGTCAGTTAAATTTTGTTACAATGCAGTTTCTATTATTCTCTTTTAGAGTCATATGGCCAAAATAACTAACTACATTTTCTACCAGAAAATAAAATATTGCTTAAATCAAGTGTTAAATGCAAATATGAATTCAAATAAGAGAACACACATTATATATATATATATATATATATATATATATATATATATATATATATATATATATATATATATATATATATATATATATATATATATACATACATACATACATACATGCATGCATACATTTTGCGTGTCTTGCTTCGCGTCCACTTCTCCCTGTTGAGCTCTCACTTCTCCCTGTTCTGCCCAAAAGGAGAAGTCATTCTCCCTAAAATTCAAGTCTAGCTTGACCCCTGCATTTTATGAACATTATTTATCTAAATTCAAGGACGATCATTCTTTCTTGATACAAATTGGATTTTCAACGTGGAGCGTTTTCTCCAACCACCCTGGGGCGACTTCTCCAGATACGTTGGGGCAAGTTCTCTATGGGGCAATTTCACAATAGTGTAATGGGCAGGAAATCTAACCTCTACAATTTGTTAAAATTAAAAAAAAGTTACAAAATTAAGGTCTTTCATTGTAAAGCTTTCGGTGGTAAAGCAGAGTTAGTGGTCGTCATAATACTGTTGTCTCTACCTCATAGACGGGGTTACGACGTCGTAGCTAGGTGGGTGGGTGTTGTCAACATTGATGGACAATAATAATTCATGCATTAATAGCTACTGTTATTCAATACCAAACGATGATTGGTATCATTCTCGGTTAATTTAGATATTCCCATATACATTGATCATGGATCCTCCATTTAACTCCTTAACTTCACGATATTATTATGCCAGGAGTACATGTGTAACTTTCCTAGGTATTAGCCTCGTTTCCAATTTCGGCACATTTGGAATGCTCCCGTCGTTATCTCAAATAATAGTTATGGGTCACTTACGATCTCATTCACTTTAGATAAAACATTTATTCATATTGCAAATTTTGACCATTGAGAAATAAATTCGTTGTATGCACACTAAACTAACACTCTGGGTTACATAGGTTTAGTTACAATTTTTAATTTAGGTGAAGTTTTGTTGCTGTCGGTAGCAGAATACGGTTGCCACTGCAAGCGCGCGCTCGCAGAAATTTTCCCTGCGGTTGCTACCCAGCGAATGACAGAATCTTCCCTGCCAAGCGCAGAATTTCCCTGCCAAGTGCAGAATTCTGCAGAATTCCGCAGGAGGTATAAAAGGCTTGTCAGCATCTCTACTAGAATCTGTTCGGGATTCCAAGGGTCGCGTTAAGAGCTCCTTACATTTAGACTGTGCGTGGGAAAATCATTTCCTTGTTTGTTTACTACGAACACCATATAAGAAAAGTGCAAAGAAAAGGTAACTCTTTTGTTTATTATTTTCTGTAATTCAGAATTCATAGTTATTTCACAACATCTACACAAATAAATGCAAAGAAAATAATGTTTCTTTTATAATGAATTTTGGATAGCTCTAAAACCAAGTTGTGAAATCTACACCTGTGTACTAAAACTTTTATGGACATTTATTCATTCATTGTTATGTTTTAAATCAGCAACCTCAGCATAAATATCTGCCTATCAGTAAATAGTATTCAGACAGTATTTCATGGTCCTGTGAGGTCAAGTCAAGTGTTTCTTGCGGACCTTGTTCAAATAATGATGTTTATTACACTTCAATAGAAATAGGAATAATAATAATAATAATAATAATAATAATAATAAGTGCATGTTTGAATACAGAGCAAATGAGTGTTTCTCAAGCTCTTTCCAGTAGCTATTTGTTATATTGTAAAGCTTTTGAGTATTTCTCAAGGCTTTGTGCATATGCTGTTAGTTAGTTTGTTACAGCCATTGAGTGTTTCTCAAGGCTCTGTTTGAAAACTGTTACTTAAATTGCTTATGTTTGTCCATCTGCACACTACCACTGTGATACAGGATCCATGAGTTATTATATTTTGAGTCTTAAAATTTTAATACCATACAAGTCTGTAACTTAATAAACCACCTGAAGCTTAAATCTGAGTTTGTATTTCATCATTAGTCCCATTCTTATTGTAAGGGTTCCCCCACTTCATCGGAGAATCAGAGACCTCTTGGAGTTAAGGTCTAAGTTTAACTGGGCCTTTACTCTAATAGAGCAGCAGCAGAGGGGGTGAACAGACCATTTTGCTTGAGACATTATATATGAAAAAAATAAGCCTTCCTACGAAAAGGAAATCTTAAGGTCAATAACGTTAAACCACAACCTCTAACTATTGAGTTAGCTCATTTTGTTACTTTTCTCTGACGCGCGTTTTTATTTTTAGGAATGTTTCGTTTACGTGTTGGTCATTCAACGTTGGTCGTTCACCCCCTCTGCTGCTGTAATTAAACAGCCAGAATAAATATTATCAATAATGATTGGAGAACCACACTCAGCTAGATTAGCTCGAGAGCGACTAGAAGCAATCAAAAAATATTTACCCGTCCGTGATTTAGTTAAACAACAGCTACAAGCTCGTCAGGAGTCTCAGGTGGAATTTGCAGAAGGTGCAGAACAATTATTTAAACCGATTGTCAAACCAACAAAGAAAATTGTTACAGCAACTGAGGCAACACAAAGAGCTCTTGAAACATTACCTGTTGATATTGCTGGCCGTATTCAAGCAGTTCAACCACAACCACAACCACAACCTAAACCACCAAGAACCAGAATTAAGATAATAGATAAATTTACACCTGAAGGTATTGCTGCTATCAAGGACCCAAATCAATTACTTGATATTGCCGCGTATGGATATGATGAAAGAAAAAAAATATGTAAAACCAGAGTATGTTAAATCTCTAAAACGTGCTGATTGGATCAAGGATGTATATCGCATCACTACTAATACTCAGGAAATCAGATCTGATGAAGATACTAGAAGTTTTAATATCTTTGATGAGATTGTGTATGAGCATATGAAAAAAGCTAAACAATTTAAATTACCATCACCACAACGACAATTTGAATTACCATCACCACAACGACAATTTGAATTACCATCACCACAACAACGAAAACAACCATTACCACAACAACAATTTGAATTACCGTCGCCACAACAACAACGAGAATAACAATTTCAAGAAATGATGAAACGATTTCAATCACACGACAACGACAACCAGTCAAAATAACAGAGAAAGAATATCAAGATCCTGGTGCAACTGGAAGTGGTTTAGGAAGTGGTCTCATTAGTTGTCCCAATAACGTCCTTGCTGATGTTGATCGACTAGAAATTCTCATTGGAGGAAAACGAGCTAGCAATAATTCCCCAGAAATCATCAATGAAGCAGCTGATATTTGTAAACGATTATTTACAGGTGGTGTTATGGATATTAATGTATATCGGTCCCTCATTAATGAAATCGCCGATGATTATCATAGTGACTAAATATATAATTAGATACAATTAGTGATACAATCACTTAATAACAATATGATCATACACAATACTCATAGACCAACCATGGTTAAGGTAATAAATTCGCGATTACCAGTATACAAAACAACCTACGGAGATGGACTAGGTGATGTTGTTCAAGGTCTATTTAGAAGGATAGCCCCAAAAGCAATACCGCTTGCAAAGCAACTAGGAATGAAAGCTATTGATGTTGTTCGTGATAAAAGTATTGGCGCTGTTGGTGATGTTGCAAGCAAAGCATTCTCAGCAATCAAGGATAGACTAGCGCGATTAATACGACGAAAACCTCAACCAGTGAAACTGGCCAGCACTGAAGTGATGCCCGCAAATGTTAGTAAAATAATAAATCAAGCTGCTGATCAAAAACTAGCGGAGTTCGCTACCAACACTAATGTTGGGTTAGAAAAAAAAAATATAACCGCTAGTCTGATAGCAGGAAGCGGTCTTCGTGTTAGACGAAGACGATAATAATAAATATGTTCAAGCGTATATCTGATCCCGCGTTTGACATGGACGCACCAGTTTTAAAAGATGAATCTGTGCGCGATTATCTATATTATTCTTATGACGCACGAGATCCAAATCAGCGTGGACGAATTGAAGTACAGGTTCAGGATACAAGCAGATATTTCTTACCCGCTGAGGCATTTATTGAGGTTGAAGGTAAAATTTTAAATAATATTCTTGTACCGCCAGGAGCATACCCAGCTGATTTTAGTGTTGGTTTTGCTAATAATGACATCATGGCGTTATTTTAAAGTGCAGCATATATCATTGATTCACGAGAGATTGAGATCTGTCATGAAAACGTCGACGTTGCCACGACGATACTTGGTCTTGCGCGATATAGTGATGATTATTCAAGATCAGCTGGACCATCAATGATGTTTGTTAAGGATACTTCTAATTCTCCAGAGTATCGACAGTATGATATAGGACGCCCACAAAACCATGCTGGAAACGCCGGCGCTGATGTGCAAAATATAATTATTAATGTTGATCCAGATTTTAACTTAGGATTTAGATCACATCGAGCAATGTTAATCGGTGGAAGTAGAAGGTTTTCATGTGCCATTCCACTATCACATATTTTTGGATTCTGTAGAAATGTTAGAAAAGTCATTTTTGGAACTAAACACACAATTACACTTGTGCGAAAGGCTACCGACGATGATGCGATATGGCGACCCGTTGGTAATGCTGGTATAGTAAATTTAACAAAACTTTCTTTATGGATGCCAGTAATGACTCCAACAATAGCTGAAGAAGAACATTTACTTTCTTTTATGAGCCAAGGTGGTAAATCAATGTTATCATGGTTGACAATGACCACAGATGCTGTGCAGAGTAATGTTAATGGTTTATTTACTTGGCAAATGGCATCACAGCAAGGTGTTTCTGCACCACGGCATATATTTATTGCGCTTCAGAATAATTTACGAGTAAATGATCAAACAGAAAGTAATGATATTTGACACGCTTGGGGTTAGTGAAGTTTCTTTGAGGATAAACGGACATCAAGAACCTTCTGAAGAAGTGTTGCTAAATTTTGAAAATAATCATGTTGCGCGTGCATATCATCGATTAATGATATTCATGGGACGTGATCAAAATATTGATACTGGTTTACAAATATCACAGCTAGATTTTACAACATTATATCCGATTTATTACTTTTCGCTGGAACATTTAGATTTAACCAGACAATCAGTCGTTGACATATATTTTCGAGATCACGTAAACCGAGGAGCTATTGCTAATTACAGAGCTGTCGCTGTTATACTCAGCGATAAATCAATGTTATTTGAAGGTGTTGGTGGACGAATGAGAGTTATTGATGCCCCAGTAGAAAACATGTAATTAGATCGTTCATAATAATTATAAATGTCATATCCAGTTAATGTCAGTCTGACTCCTGGTCAGATTAAAAAGCTACAATCATCATCAAAAAATAATTGTGCGGCAAAAATATCACTAAATCGAGAACAAATCGTAAGTGGTCCGAATAAGCTATCATTATCAGAACGCCAGCATAAGCATTTCAATGAAGCAAACAAATTAAATAAAGGTATAAAACTTAATCTTTCTGCGAGTGTCATTAAAGACATCGTTAAAACGGGCGGCATATTTCCACTTCTTGCCGCGTTACCAGCAATAATAGCCGCTGCAGCCCCAGCTGTTGCAAAAGCAGCTGCATTAGGCGCTGTTGGAACCGCTGCTGGAATGGCGTTAAAGAAAGCAACGGGTCAAGGAATTATGCACGCATAAAACTTAAAAAAAAAAAGATCACGGGCAAAAAAAAACACGGAAGACGTCTAAGAGCACCAAACGTACCACAGCCAGGCCGTCTAAGATTATCAGGCCCGGTATACGGTCGCGGTCTAAGACTTCCAGGGACCCCATATTCATGGTACGGAAAAGGTCTAAGACTGCCCCGGTAACTTCGTCATCGAATTCGATGATTCTCCCTATGTCTAATTTTGATTTACTTAATGCTGCTAAGCAACTGAATATAAAAAACTATAGAGGAGTTTTTATGCGTGATCAATTACCTACCGTTGCAATGCAACATGAAGGTGGTATTATTAACCTCGATAAAAACTCTGGCCCAGGCACTCATTGGGTGGCATATGCAATTGATCCACGTGGAATTATTTATTTCGATTCCTATGGGTTTGCACCACCAAAAGAGTTTTTAAAATATGTTAACACAAGTACTGCTATGCAAAGTAAGAATTCGATGCGTTCTAAAATCTGGTATTCAACATTACCAACACAAAAATTAACTGATCCGCCGATATGTGGTACGTTGTCACACTTAAACAGATACTAGTAAATATAATGATAGATATTTATGGAAGATCTTCTCGCAAAGCTCAGCAGCAACTCGATTTATCTAAATATGCAACTCTTGATCAGTTCAGAAATGAAATCGATGATTTATTAAATATCACAAGTGTGGATCAAAATGAAGTCGTTGTTTTTCAGGATAAAGAAGGACAATTAAAAACGAGTAATATACAACTGTTAGATGTTCTTATACGAATTTCCACCGCGGTTATTAATAATACCGTTACTTTTGCTGATCAAGGTAAAATACAAAATCCCGGTAAGTCAGCTAACGATTTTATCAAGCGAGCTGGTGATTCATTCACCGGTGACATTAGTATGAGCCAAAATAAAATTATAGACCTTAGAAACCCAGCCGCAGACACAGATGCAGCAACAAAAAAATACGTCGATGATCAAGAATCTAAGTACGTATTAGTCACCGGTGGTATAATGAGTGCATTTCTCAATATGAATAATAATGGTATTAATAATCTTAGAACACCAGAATCAGATTTCGACGCTGCAACGACGAAATATGTAGACGATAAGGAAATTCCTATGACAACTTCGTTAATGAAATGACTACACTCAATGCTAATTTTACTAATCACGTACAAACGTTCGTAAATTTTTGTAGAAACATAAACAGATCTATTAATGATTTTTTTGGAAGTCCAGCGATTGTAGATATCAAACTCTCCGACATTAACATGAAACTCAACGACATTATTAACGGAATACCTAATATTGTTCAAAAAACTAATCTGATTAAAATTCCACACCGACAAATTAAAAATATCGTGTACACAGTAGCATCAAGATCATCAATATGGACACCGCGCGATAACACTCTCGAACATACCGCAGAAGTAACTGGGTTATACAGGCTATCCGTGTACGGTTTGGAAATTACTGCGGCCACTTCATTATCACCGAATGGATATTATAATCCTCTACTGGTGATGCTAACCAAGGACATCAAAGAAACGTTTACGTTGACATCAACGGAAATGCCCCCGAGACGTTACTGGTGGTGTCTGGAATTCGTAGCTGAAACTGTTTAATTACTTAATTAAATGACGTTGTAATTGCATAATGAATCAAGTGATGGAGTAACTTATCGACGTTCAACGTCACAGATACAATCAAGTATGTGAGTGTCAAGCCAAACTAAAAAATATCATCGACGATTATACAGTAAAAGTAAAAAAAAATATCGCAGACGAATGGTTGTTATTGATATAATTGTTTACTCACTTTCCGCTGTTGTTGCTGGAACCGAATTATTAATATCAACAATAACAATGACAGCACCTGCAGTTGTAACAATTGTCGTTTCAACTTCAACGATTATCGCAGGCATTCTCAGTATTATCGCTAAGAAGATATCTACGTGTACAAATGATAAATTACACTATTACATAATAGAACTACACACAGCAACATCTTATTCTAAACTATCATCGTATATTTCTGCGTACCTCAGCGATGGTAAAATATCTGATGAGGAGTTCGCAACCATAATGAAAACCTACGATGAAGCATTTAGAATAGAACGCAACGTGTTCTCTAGCGATTCTAGTGATAAAGTAACTTGTGATAAGAGGGAAGATTGAATTCCCGAGAGAACATAATACGTTCTATTAAAATAATAATTAAATAACGGAGTATTTTAAATAAATGTCGGCGTTAGAACTATTACAACAGATCGTCACTAATACAACGCCGTCAAAAGCTACTATGATATCATTAAGTTCGACCAATCCTGAATTTAACGTTAACTTTCCAACTGCAATTCCAGCAAGTGAAATAGCATTAGCACAATTACGAGTTTATAATAGCTGGCCAAATATCAGGTCAAAATCGTTTGGTGGACTACCAGCAAACAATTCACTTGTATTTGCGAATAAGAATAAACCTGATGGAACTCCTGATTGGCAAGTTGTTAGAATTTCAACGGGCAGTTATCAAATAGAACAGATTAATAATTAGTTCCAACGCAGAATTAAATATATTACAGGAAAAGAATCCAAAATAGCAATCATTGTTTACGAACCAACATTATCAGCGGCGATTGAAATAAATTCCCCTGATTATGTTGTAGATATTTATCAAAGTTCGATCAGATCAGTGTTAGGATGGCCTGACGTTAAGCAAAGGTTAAATGGAATTCCAGAACCAACCAAAAATGAATTTCTCACAACAGAAAAAAGATTCATTAAAGATCCAGAATATCGAAATAAAACTCCATGGTACCGTATAAAATTTGAATTTGATCCAAGCAACAATGAACATTACTTTACTGATTTTAACGGCAAAAGGATCCTCAAGATATCTACATCAGCATTTGATGCCATCAAAGACGCCAGGACGAAGACTGATAGAGATATTGTTGATGAAGAATTTTTAAAAATATTTTTAGATGTTCTAAACCTGAATACGATAAAACACTTAATGACTTAAGAAGTTTATTTATTTCATTATCACAAGATTATGATGATGGTGCTAAACATCAGATAATCGAAACAATAAAACATTTAAATGGGATCTTATTTGATTTATACATCGCCAATCGAAGTATTATAAACGTTGCGACTGAAGTCAATGGAAGTTCTTTCTCAGATCCAAAACTTAAGCAATTATTTCTTGATCATTACAAAATAACAGAAAAAGATTTACAAACATTTATAATACCAAATTTAAATAACGCTGAAATAAAAAAAAACAACTCAACGATGTCATTGATGAATATTTCCCTAAAGTATTTGCAGCGTGGATAAAAATAGCCCCACCACCGGTTACTCTTAAACATAATAATGATCCATACGGTGGAGGCCGTCATATCTCGCCTGGTATTGTCAATATAACATCAACGATCGCAGTCAATCTAGTATGTGATGTAATTGATGGCAGCTATCAAGTAGATCTTTCAAAAAGTGGCACTGCTGAGCAGGGGTATATATTATAATCATTCAGTCCTCAAGCGCCACCCGGGTGGTTAATTGTATCTGAACCAATTAACCCCGTTTATCTACGTGTACATAATCCGTTATTATCAAGGATACATTTCAAACTTACAGACCAAATAGGATGTATTTTGGATTTGCAAAATGAAGTTTTAAGTATTAATCTATACGTGAGATCATAGAGCGTTATATCGCAAAACAAAAAAACAAAAAAAAAAATATCTGTATTTTATCCTTGATTGAAGGAAGTGCACATTTCATAAATAAAATATAAATTGTGCACTTCCCTCAATCAATCAAGGATAAAACAGATATTAAGTTGTTTATAAACAAACATAAATGAATACCGTTGCAGCGCATTTTATAACGAACCTTTAGATTAAAAAAATATCCGAATCTAACTCGGATCAGAATAAGTTTTTTTTTTTTTTACTAGGTAAATCGTAATTATCAGAATAAAATATTATAAGTAAATAACCTGTACACTAGTTTTGCCAAGGATTTTGTTTAGCCATTATCACATTAACTCCACCTTCACTTTCATTTTCACAATGTTCTCTTGACTGTCTTATACGAAAGTTCATAATCTTTTTCTGTTCGTATTCATGAGATAATTCTAACTTAATTTTGTCAATAGCGTTTGAGAGAGGTACAAACAGCTTTACCTGATTATCTGTAACTGTTGCCAGCGACTGTAACATTGCCTGCTGGATAAACGTCATGAATTTATAATCAGATGGTAAAGTGTATCTGTTCTCTAATTTCCGTTGTTCTAATGATTCAAAGTCAGACAGAATTTTTTCAGGATTAAGATTATCAGATATATTTATACCGTCATGTTGTAATATTTTAATCGCAGAAATAATAACATTAATGTTTTCGGAATTCATTATATTATAGTGTTTGTTTAATATAAAAATAAAATCAGAATAATATTAATAAAATAAAAATAATAGTCCCTAAGGACTGTTTCAAGATGATTATATACATATGATTATGATTATATACATATGATTATGATTATGATTATATCTTAATTACGGACAGCACATTTTAACCCCATGTGATCCCCTAGGTTGCCAAACAACATCCTAGCAGGATCAGAGGTCGCATATAAACTTAATTCTAAGAACTTAACTAACTTATCCTAGGACAGCACATTTAACCCCATGTGACCCCCTAGGTTGTCAAAGAACATCCTAGCAGGATCAGAGGTCATATATAAACTGAATTCTAAGAACTTTAACTCTAGGACAACACAGTTACATATAAACTTATCTTAAAGACAGAACTACGGGCCTTCTCTAGGTTCAATAGAAATTTTTGCACACTCCCCCATCATAATCACCCAGGGAGTGCAAAATTGCACCCACCAAGTGACATGGTGGGAGAGTGTACAAATTTTCTATTGAAACGCAGAAGGGCTAGCTGACGCACCATTAAATAATAAATTTTGGCATAATATCGCCTTTCGCCCGACAGTATGCCGGTCACGAGAATCGAACCACGGACCCTGAGTACGAGAATCCAGCGCGCTAGCAATCGGCCACCGGACTTCAATATGTATACATAATGAAAATATTATTATATAGTTAGCGCAGTATACAGAATAAAATCACAATTTATTGTAAAATGTATTGTGGATTTCTTAATAAAATCACAACTTATTGTAAAAGGTATTGTGGATTTCTTAACAAAATCACAATTTATTGTAAAATGTGAATTTATTTTCAGTTTCCAAATACTTGAGACTACATTACAAAAAACCCACAGCTAAAAGTCTGTATTAATCAGACGTTACCAAGGATACTAAAATACTCGATAAGTTATACGAACACGCAATGACGTATTCATTTCTAAAAAGAACCTTATGTATACAATTCACTGCTGGGTCGCAAAGCGTTTCATAAGAATGTGGAAAGCATAAATATTATTGAGATTTTACACAAACATAATGTTGAGACTTTACATAAACACAGAATATTGTGCACATTGTGTAACATACAGCATCATTATTTATACAACAACGAAATTATTGAAAATTTTTAATTGTTGTAGGGTCAAACCCCCAGCGATTCTCTAATTGATTTTGATGATTTCTTGATAAATTTGACAATGACTTACTAAAAACTGATAACAAATAAGAAATTTTGATCAAAAGTCACTTCATATTAGTAAAAAATAGGAACAGTTTGACCAAAGTTTTTTACAAAATCGAAAAATCATGAAAATCAATTAGAGAATGGCTGGGGGTTTGACCCTCTCAGCGCTACAAATCTTACCGATTTTCATTGATTTTTTTAGCAATTTTTCATGCAAAAAACAAGCTTTTCGAACAACAAACCAACAAAAAACAAGATTTTCGAACAAAATCAACAAAATAATAAAAATACTAAGTATTTCTAAAGATGATTTTTATCATCTTATTTTTATTTGCAATATTGTTGAGATTTAACATGCATAACTAAATTCATTGAAATGTTTTTACAGTCGAAGTTTGGACAATCAGAGAATGTGATATGTGTTTTGTGTACTATTGAAAGATATATCAATACTTACTCAAAACAGTGTGTGATCCATTTTGACCAAAACTTGCCGTCATTACAGCAAGTACGACAACTGCAAGATTTACTAGGTTATGCTTGACGGAGTTGTCTCGCTTAATCATCTGATACCATAGGAACAGTACATCATTGAAAAAAACATCTGCATAAAACAAACTATGAAAGCAAAATGAGAAGATACTGGTTCATGAAGAAGGTTCTGGTAGACTAACATACTGGAATCTGATTTTTTGTCCAAATCTCATTGAAAAAGCAGATCTTGTGATATTATCTGCCACGTATTTTACTGAAGGTGGTACTATGTTAAATTATTTACCAGCAGAATTAATTGACTTAAATATAATTTCTTCGCCATCTGCATTTATAGATTTAACAGCCCTTGCGTATCGTGCGCCGCCAGAATTTCCGGACTTACAATTTTGACTTTGTGTAACAATTCGCAAGTTATCAAGCAAGTTATCAAGCTTATCACCATTGATGTGATCTATTACAAGTCCATCTTTAATGATCCCATAAAAACATTCGTAGATGAATCTATGTGAGAAATAATTTTTATTTCTATTGGTAATAAATCTAAAATAACCAGTATTAATAACACTACCGACTGGTTTCTTTAATCTACAGTGCCTAATTACACCATCACGAGATGCTTCTTAATTGGTGATGATTGGATGCTTTACAAACTCATTTTGCTCCATTTATATACTAATATTATTTGTTTAAATCATTATTTTGAAAATCTAGCGAGATAATCTTCTTCGGTTTTTATAGGAGATTCAGAAGATGTGTTATTTTTTTTATCGTAATATCGTTTCAGCTCTCTGTAATTTTTACCACCACATTGCACACGCAGTTGAGTTTTTCCTCTGACTCCAACACCACACTGCACACACGGTTTTGGTCCTAAACTACCTTGTCTAACGCATTGCATATGGTAGCCGCAGAATTCATTTACGCATGCTTTGTTACAAGGAGAAGTATATCCGATCATAAGCCAATGGCATTGATTCTTCGTTTGAATCATATACAAGAGATTAAAATTCAATTTAAATACATATTTGTCTTAATTATAATAATGCAGGAATTATCCGCAATTGAACATTCTGGAGCCAGATTTGATCTTGACAGACTGCCGAAATATAAATTTAGTTTTCCGATGCAAGATCTAGCTTTAACGAATAAAGATATAACAAAACGTATCCGTGAAGCCAAAAAGGAATTTCGCGACGATGGTGCGGCTCATGTGTGGCCGACATTCAGAATTGAAAATACTGTTAATGTGATGAACGACAAACGAGGAAGAGGAGATTATTGACTACCTTGTTCAGAGATATTTTATTTTAATAAAATTTATTGTAAAGACAGACGATGACGCTTGGATTATTCGTGACAAACGCGATTCTGTCCACATGCAGTCAGGAAATAATATTGTTCTTAGTAAAAATTCCAGAACAGGAATACTTACTGGTATTGACAAACTATATTACGAACGAGTATATCCAGTGACTGCGGTTGTGTACGCGGTATATCCGTTAAATAATAAACCTAACGTTGGGGATCTCAAACCTATGAAATTGTCAAGGATAAATTGTGTAGCTGAACGGGTTAGAGGACACTTCACAAACGCGATACGCGGAAACAGTTTAACGGATTTACGACGTAAAAAAATAAATACGTGGGCAGAAACAGTTAAAGATACCGGAGCGTCTATCAGCGACGTTGCTGAGCTGGGAAAGAAATAAAAATTCCCAATAACAGTGAAGACGTTAACCGGAGAGATTTTGTACAAACCAAAATATAAATCAAGAGGAGCTTCGATAGATATTATTGATCATAACGCACATGCATGGAATGTGGCAGTAACGGTATTTCCACGAGACAGAACGGTTAAATTTTATGATGGTCATGTATTCGATGCTATCAGAAATATCAGTAAAATTGACCCTGTATCTGTTTGGCTGTTTCAGAGTTCGGAATATGATTATCATGATCAGTTTGTACGGTCTAATGGTGATGTTTATCGTACAGAATTTCTCCACGAAGAAATGAAAAATCTTGCATTAAAATATACCTCTGATGATATTAAGGTTGGACAATTACTTAATAACTGTTTTACCGTTCCATCAATTGCTGCTCACGCTGCTCAGGAGAAAAATTCATGGAAACCGACACGATTGGAATTTCTTGAAGATGTCCAACACAGTTGTGTGGAATACGGACACGGTGGATTGTGGAATACTAAATATGATTATAATAACGTTATCTCGGTTGATATGGTAGCATGTTATCCTGGAAGTTTTCTTCAATACGGAGAATGTTCTGAATACTTTAAGAGATTTGGTCATCCGACACACGAGATGACCAGAGTTGCGATAAACGGACCTTTGCCAGATTTTGACTTAACCGGATTCGCCTGTATAGAGTCGTTCGAGTTTTACAGGGATCTCCATCCGATTGTTTATGCGTGGTTTGGAAGACATTTTTCAGAGCGACGTTGGGTTCCAATAGTACTAACACAGTACATGCTTGATGCTGGAATTTTAGTGTCGTTGAACGTGAGTGAAGCAATTATATCATCCCGCGTGCAGAAACATGTTTGGTTGCCAGAACCGGATGTATTTAATATTAACGATGCTAGAAGAGATTTTCCTAATCCTGAAGATGATATTGTTAAAATGAGAAATTTGCAAAAGATCTCGGCAGAAAAATAATCGGTAAATTTACGCAAGGAGGATCATATGATCATAAACGAGCGTGTACAAGATTAATCATGGACGATGCTGAACTCGATTTTATAATTACTGATACAACGGAGAAAAACACATTTATAAGTCGAAGTAATGCTTATTTATCAGACGGAACTAAATTAGGTACAATTGTGAGCTATACTGATGGCGAGTCATTGCAGTTTACTCATTTAAGATCTTCGATGCTAGCGTACGTTTTGATAAATTTATTATTGATGATAAACAGATTTCCTCATTATACAGTCAGAGTCGCGACAGATTCATTTTACATAAACAAAAAATATGCGGATTCGTTAAAACAATTGCATATTAATAATCATGCATCATGGGGCGAATAGAGAATAAAACGTGAAGATATAATTAGTTATTCTGAATCTGCTGATGTTGAAATCGCAAAAACATATTACAAGAATAATCAAATACCAAGATTGTCATCGGCACCATCTGTATATGATCTTGTAGCTAGACATAAAACCGTTTATCTTAATGGGTGTGGTGGTTCAGGTAAAACAACATGCGCGATTTAATTATTTAATAATTGTTCTGATATGATTGTTTTGACACCGACACATAAACTCGCCAGGGAAATAAAAGAACGAGGAGTAAAATCGTGTACATATCATAGTTTCTTTAGATGGTGCGGAGACGCATGGACTCCATCGCGGATGGGTGAGAAATACATTCCTAAAATTATTATCTGGGACGAGATATGCATGGTCTCGCTAGAGGTATTAAAAATATTTCTTGATTGGCTGTTATTAAAGAATACTGCTGTGATAATGTGTGGCAATCATGGTCAACCACCACCTTTCATTGGATCATCTCCACATGAGTGGCTGAAAACATTTGTAGATTATTACGAAGAAATAACGGATGACCATAGAGCTATTGATAAATCACTAAAAGAGTTTAAAAAGTTAATAAGACTACAGCCAGATAAAATACAGTGTGAAATAATGCATAAAGTAATTCCAGAAACTTTAATGAATGATTTTTGGACTTTATGGAGACCTGCTGATTTGATAGTTGCAAGTAGAAATATAGTTCGCGATACACTTCAACAACAATTATTTACATTACAGAAAGAAAAATTTTCAAATCTACCTGTACCTTTGTGTTATCGCCCAGCAGATACTCGACGACAGAATGTTGATGTTGAGATTACTGGTGGTGGAATACAAAATCTTGTGTTAAATGATATTGTTTTAGTTGTTGTTGATGTTGTTGAGAGCGCGTTAAGCATGGATAAATCGCCGTAGACGTTAGGATACGCTATAACGATTCACTCGTCACTGGGATTAACTATTACCAATACAAGTATTTGGATTGTCGATGATCGTATTGAGTGGTCAAATTTAGTTTATCTAGCAGTGTCTCGAGTCAGAAGAATATCTCAACTGGGCCTGGTTATCATGGATTGCGTAATAACCGAAGAAATCACTAACAACTTTGTTGACATCAATAAAAAATTAGCGAGTTATAAGCAATGTGACAGAAAAAAATAATTGCGATTTTAGTATTCATGCTGAATTTATAATAACACTAAAAGCACAACAGAATAATTATTGTGCAAGTTCCAACTGTAATATGCTGTAGCAGTACTCGAGTAATAATCCAAAACAATTTACCATTGATAGAATTAATAGTTGTCTTGGTCACACACGCGAAAATGTAATGCTGACCTGTCTTGAATGTAATCGATGTCGGGGCACTGGACGGCCTGGTGCAAGTTTCCAAAAGTGAACACGGTGGTAATTGTGTATCCGTAGGAATTATTTGTAATTGTTCACGTACAAATCCACGCTGAGGAGCAGTTGAATCTAATCTGTAGATTGCGGGTCTACCTGTGGACCTTACCACGCTAAAAATTTTGTGTGTGGTCACACTCCAGATAGGATCAGTCGCTCTTTTTCTACCTCTTTCAAGTTCACCAAGTTCATATAAATATCTTACGGTAACATTACCTAGTACTGGTTGAGAGGAAGATTTACGTTGTATTGGTATATATTTTTTTGTGATTGCATTAGAAGGTTTCATAGAGGTTGCACAAGTCACTTCATTCTTTAACGCAGCTATCACACTTGGTAACCTTGCAACTCATTCACAAGATCTCTCCGTGGATTTAAAGTCAGCAGATATTTCCTTTGCGTATTGGTATCCAAATAACTGCTCAGCAAGTGTTCGATTAAATTGTTCAACGATTGCCTGATCATGATGAATTTCTGTGTGTCTTCGTCTGATTTTAACGTTATGTTGCTTCATCAACGATGATACTGCACCAAGAAATTCTTTGCCAGGATCAACCTGTAGCAGTTGTGGCCATCGTAGACCACCACGTTGATAAATGCGTTCAAACGCAGATGCAACTTCAGTTGCTGTTTTAGTTGATAATGGTTCTGCTTCTTTATATCTACTTGCAATGTCAACGACAGTTAACGCGTATCTGTATGTGTATTGACATCTGCCAGTTTTAATGGTATCATGTGGTAAAAACAAAATATCTGCTTGATGAACTTCATTAGGGGTACTGACATCAAAATATGCATACTGAATTTTTTTAGGTGGACTTAGATAAATTTGCCATATTCCCTGTCGTGCTAACCACGCTGCAGCGACATCACGTGAGACTTCTGCTGCTCCAGCAAGTTTACTAATCGCTGCTTTACCTCTCCAATATCCTCTTGGGCTATAATAAACAGATTCCATTATTATGATAATAATCAGTTGATTAATTACCAGCCCCTAACATTATTTTATCTTTCATACCAGCTTTTATCAGAAAAACAGCTAATCTTTCTCGAAGTGATTTATCTTTTACATTATTTAAGGCATGAATTAATTTTATATCGGCGAGATGTCGTTGTTGTAAGTTTTTATTTTTATACGCGACATCATGAATGTGATACGCTTGATCAATTGCGTTTACTGGATACTCTCCAGGTTTTGGTTTGTCTTGGTTATCGAGTCGGATATCGATACGAGTTCCAGGACCACAATAATTATATCCTGGTAAATGTTTTTCAACACGATACTTTGCCCATGGAGCTCCTGGTAATTTACCTAACAAAGCAGCGATATCTCCACCTGTCTTTAATGAAATAAATTTGTATTTTTTTGTACCACATTTCACACACCTGGCTGTAAGTGCACGCCTGTTATTTTTTGTTATTATTGTCGTTAATCCAGTGGTGGACGTGGGTGCTCTACATCGAACACAATATAAATCCATATTATTATTATATGGATATAATTGACTTCTCAGCGACACGAAAACAAGAGCCAGTCAAACATCATCCAGCGCTACCAAATTCTATCAGAGCAATTATACTTGGCCCATCTGGGTCTGGTAAAACACAATTATTACTTAATCTGATAATACGATGACTCAAGTGGGATAAATTATATTTAGTAGCACCGTCTGTAGATGATCAACGATGTTACGAAGTACTTAAAGATTTTAATGAAAATGCAAAGTCGCTGACGTGTCCTTATAAAGATAATGATGTTATTGATTTTATTACCGATATCGATGAAGCTCCATCCATAGATGATCTTGATGGATGTATCAATAATCTCGTAGTATACGATGATGTAATGCTGGATAAACAATCCAATCCAGCTCGGATATTTTCGCGAGGCCGTCACAAAAATACAGACGTAATTTATTTAACTCAGAAATACACCCAAATTCCAAAAGTAATCAGAGATAATTGCAATATCTTAAATGTGTTTAATGGAGTAGATAATTATACTTTACAAAATATTTATTATACTTGGTGTTCAGGGGACATGGATATGGTTAAATTTAGAAACTTCTTTTCAAAAGCACAAGCTATTCCGTTAGGATTTATAACAATAAATTTACATGACCCAAGATCTAGATATCGTATAGGTCTGGATAAAATCTTTGGTTAATTTACAGCAGCAGAGAGGGTGAACGACCAACGTTGAGTGACCAGCGAGTAAAATAAACACACCATAAAAAAAACAACAAAGAGTCAGAGATAAAGTAACGAGATAAAGCTAACCCTAAGAAATCTCACGGTCAGTTAGAGGTTGTGGTTT
>JAECUM010032402.1:0-25453 GCA_016617855.1 Megalonaias nervosa
ATTCCAGCTTGACGAGGGATTTCTGAACTCGACCATCAGTGAACCGTTCTTAAGATTTGATGTCGTCGTTGGCAGGAAGCGTCACCTGATCTTTGCCACTAACAAGCAGCTGGAGCTACTCGGAATGGCCAAAACCTGGTATATTGATGGCACATTCAAAGTAGTAAAGAAGCCTTTTTATCAACTGCTATCAATACATGGATTTGTCAGTTCCTGTGATGACTGGAAACAGTTACCGCTGCGTTTTTGCATCATGGCGGGGAAAGAAGAAGTGACATTATAAAAACGTGTGTTTGTGTGTGTGTGTGTGTGTGTGTGTGTGTGTGTGTGTGTGTGTGTGTACTGAAAATGAGAGAAGATTTTGAAAATTACTTTTATAACATAATGTGTAAAATAATGAACAGTATTTCAGCACAGAAAATAAATCTGCAATGTATTTAGCCTAAATAGACACGTCCAGATCTAAATGCGATTATGAGAGAATCAGCAATTAAATTAATTATTGTTTCGTTAGCATGGGATTCTATATCGGCAGGTATTATTGCATTATTCGTGCAATATATTGGAAAACTTTGAAAACATATGAGCAAATAAAAGACACTAAACTAAACTAAATAATCATTATGTCCATGTATATTTAGTTTTACTTTTTTCCCGCCATTTTCAGGTTTTTCAGTCAATCAGAGACCTATTACCTGAAACGAAAGTCAAGTCTTTTGTTGTTGACTTCGAAAAGGGTCTTTGGCAAGGGCTCAGAGCAGCTTTTGGTACCCCGCAAGTACATGGCTGTACATTTCATTTTGGACAGGCCCTTTGGAGAAAGGTTCAGGAATTGGGATTACAGGTAAACAGCTTTCAGTCCACTCCTTAAATTTGAGCTGCGATATTAATATTCATTAGTCTAGTTCCGGTTTCTTAAGACTTTAGATAGCCAGTTCAAAACAATTTTCGACATGCTGAAAATCACTTATAAATCATACATTTTTGGGAAGTTCAATATCTTGAGAAGTCAAAATCTTAATTCCTTTAAGAAAATGTATAATTCTTTCAATTTCTAACGAGGCAAAAGAGTCACCTCCGTTCATCCCTAATTTTTTTAATGTTCATCACAAATAATTGTATTTTCTTTTCCAATTTTAGCGGGTCTATCAGGAACACGACAGTATGTATAAACTGTTGCGAAAGGTTTTCGCGCTCCCCCCTATTACCTGCAGACCACATTCCACCGTCACATTTGCAGAGTTACAAAAAGAGTTGATCCAGAGGCAGTGAATGTGCTGTCATTCCTAAGATACGTGGAAGACAACTAGATTCACAATGACATATGGACTGTTGACTCCTGGTCAGTTTATGGGAGAAGCATTTGAACCAATAATGACGTGGAAGGGTGGCATAATCATCTGAACAGGGGAGCAAGAAAGGGAAATTTGCTTTTCTATTTCGTCATAATTTTACTTTATAAGGAAGCCAGGGAAAAGGGATCGGTAGTTCGTCTGTTGCAAGTGGGGAAGATAAAACGACATCAAATGAAACAGTCAACAAAAGTTCAGGGTCGCCTTATCAAGTTATGGGAGAAGTATGGAAACCACCAAATCAGCACGAACACCTTGCTTAAATGCTGTGCTAGATTGTATGGCCAATGTTAGACATATCAACAGTAAAGCTGGACTGATTTCCAAACTGGACATTTTTTATCTTCACATGCCTAGTGCGTTGTCCATTAATGAGTATATATACATCCATCTTAGCACTAAGTGCATGCCATTTGTTTAAATAAACGATTATGCCTTTGAACTCTTGTGGACTTATTTTAAACAATAATATCATAATTGTAAATCAGACAAAACAGAGAACATGAACTCCTTTATTGCAAATGACCATAACCGAAATGTAAAATTACCAAGTCGCAAAAATTATACTGCAGTAGATAATATTTATATTTGTATTTCAAGTTCGTATAGTAGTAACTGATGTTTTACTTCAGTAAATCTTGAAAATTTTAATCGGCTAGAAAACATATTCAGGTAAAAGAAATGCACTCCAAAAGATGCTGATGTATTTAGTATGCAGTCTTATCATTATTAGTCTTAGTAGGCTTTCTATGGTTCTTAGAGGTAAATGAATTAAAAAAATAAGAAAATCATAGACAGTTACTATTTAGAAGTATACTGTTGCACTTCATAATTTACCAGTTCTACTCTGTCATGAGATGTAGTTTTGATTAGTGATGTGTGCTGATTTAAACATGCAAATACACGCTAAATATTTTGAAAATAAATATCTGAAACCAGTTTTTACATCTCTTTATTGTTAATTACAATTTTCATTCCTAGCCCCTCATTCAGCTCGATGACTGGAAGTAAAGAGTCACTCGAGCGTGTAAAAGATCAAGACGATGAAACACAATATTGGGGATAACTAAAATTAAAGTGTAAATGTTCAAACTTGAAAGTAATGCAATCTGGGGTTAAGTATTTCCTACAGAGCAAAAATGTTCACCTATATTCTACTCACGTTCATTTTTAAAACATTTTTTCAATTTTCCTTTCTATTTTATTTTCCATCAAATAGTCGACGGGGTATGCTTGTCGCATACTTTTGTGCAAAGAAACACGTGGCAATTGCTATCAGTTGTGTCCGTGTTTAGCTGATGTGCGGGCGACCACAAGTCTTTAATCATTCCAGTTTTATAGGTTCCGGGAAAGGAATAAATCTAACTCCTCCATATATGCGATCTTGATATTGACTGTTAGAATTACAAAGCCCCCTATTAACGCCATTTCACCATTATCAATCAAACAACTTTCACCATTATCGATCGAAAAAAATCAACAAAACATGACACAATTTGTTATTTACAATAACCAATTCATTATCGTGACAATCAGCTTGTCGAAGGAAAATGGCGGAAGTAAATGATGCACGGAGGTGTGTCTAATTTACTCTGCTGATTGGGTAAACGAACAGCGTGATTGATAAGTGGCGATAGGTCAGTTTCCTTTAAACGGTAAAAAGGGGTTTTCATCAGTTTGCGTAAAGTACTGCAGTATAGAAAATAATGATCAATGTAAACGATAGATTAATTTTCTGATCAGTCTTATTACAGAAATTAAGAAAAAGGGGAAAATATTGTCTGATATAACGGCACGCTGAATGTAAATGAAACGGAGGAGAGAGAGAGAGAGAGAGAGAGAGAGAGAGAGAGAGAGAGATGGGGTTATGGGGTATGAAATGAAATCTTAATTGTAACGTAAACTGAGGACAAGGGTGTGATGCTGATGAATTTCTATAAATTTCCGATATTTTCATTCATGTGGGGCGAAATGTCCTGGGCCGAAACGTCCATGGGGCAAACGTCCATGCACCAGGTGGGGCGAAATGTCCGTTGAAGTGGGGCGAAATGTCCTGGGCCGAAACGTCCATGGGGCGAAACGTCCATATCTCAAAATTTTCTAGACTAAGCTGAAATGTTTGTGCCCGCTACATTCAACAAAAAGGGGGTCAATTGTTACCAATAGTTATCAAGGACATTTTGATGTATCAGTTCATTGTTTAATCGAAATGGTTGAATCAAGAATATTTTGGGGTGAAAAACCCATAATTATTATTGTATTTCTACATCTTTTCCTTGTCCTAATCTACAGTCTGAGGGCAATATTCCATCTGCCAATTGGATGTCTGAAATAAAAAACATGATCCCAGTCAGATACCCCAGTTCACTTCCAGCAGTCAGAATATCATCCTCCTTTCCTTGGACTTCATGTATTTCTACAAATTTCTTGGGCACTCAACACTTCATCCTTTAAGTTGTTTTTTGGCAGTTCACTGTCAATCATATATCTTTTGTGTTATATTTGTTATTTTGTCCCCAGCCCTTTATTTTTATCTGTCTATGCCCAGCCATGTTGACTTTGTTTGGGTCTTGAGTACATTGCTAATGAAGGAGTTCTTATTGTGTTTCAACCCACGAAATACTAAGTATCATGTTAAGTAATTCCTGCCAGATTGTACTGGTTTATTGTTTTGTGTCATAAATTTCAGCCTATAATAATACCTAAAGGTGTTAGTAAATGTGACAGAAAAATGCAGAATGAGGGATAGACCCAACCAAATGGCATGCACAGAATGTATACACGGATGCCACATTTGTGACTTGATGATGTTTGAAACGTGGCAGAAGGTTGCTTGACCTATATGACCAGTAGGAGGGATTATGCTTGTCCTCTTCATTCCTTTAGGATCACATCCATACCCATTCTCAAGAGGGCTAACTGGCACTTCTTGATGTAGGGAAGTCACCATCATCTGTAAGTGGCACATCCAGGATAAGAAAATTGCTGACTTTAACTTTCTTGGATATCTGACACTTAATAGCAATGTGTTAGCTCCTGAGAGAGATGGATCCTTGGCTCTTTCTGGGAAAAAGGAAGTTGCCAACCCCCAACAGCAAATCCCACCTTCCTGCTGCAAGGGAAGCACATTGTCTCGCTCAAGCAGACTTGGTTTGAAATCAAGATCTCATTCATCAGAGTTGACTTCCCCAAACAGATTCTCCAATAATGTTTACATCATCTGACTGATCATTTCATAGTGAAGGGGCACCAGGTAATGTGTCAGCTGATGTTAATCAAAGGTCTGTTGCCAGGTTACTATGCACTGGGCAAATTGTGCAGGTGACCATGGAATGTGTCAAGTGACAATCTTAGAAGCTTTGGCACCAGGCTCTGGGTGATGTCTTGAGTGACATTTACTGAGTGTTTATCATTGGGCACAGGTGCACTGGCCACCGGGTATGGTGTATGTGCAGATCTTACATTTTTGGTGTCTGGTCACCTATCCAGGAACACTGATCACTTGTTGCAGAATACTGAACATTGAGGACATACACTTGATGTTGAACATCAGTTTTCATAAACGGTTACTGTGTTTTGACGACCGGTTTTGTAGAAGGGATTAGTTCAATAATCCTCTCTTTGTTGCTCGTCCTTTGGGTGTGAAGATTACCATGATATCACTACATGATTGGTTTCTGAGTATGTGAGTGACTGATCAGACCAATTTGTGCACAAAATTGTTTGTGGTACACTTGGAGGAGATCACTCTTTGCATGATCAATAGAGGAAGTGCTGCAGTTCCGAGAATTATGCTGCTCGCACGTCTGCACTGCCTCAGTAGTTATTCTTCATTCAAAGACTAACTCCAGTATCCATGAGATGCGTCAGGTGGAGCGATCCTGTACAAGATCTTCCCAAGACTCAGGGTCAATGTTGAAGTGTTTCAGGGATGACTTGATGGAATCTTAAAATATTTCTTCTGATTACCCGGAGATCACTTTCCTTCCTTCAATCTGCTGTAGATCTTCCATGGTAGTCGCTCTTATGACATGCTGATGACGCTTCTTGCCCATTGTATCTATGATTTCATCAGCAGATTAAGGATGCCTGGAATGTCTGCCTGTGTGAGAACGTCAGTGACTGTGACCCAGTCCTGCCATCTTATCATCAGTCTCCTCAGGAAGCCCACGTGAAAGTGGTTCAGTTTCTTGGCATGGCGTTTGTACATGGTCCAGGTTTTGTAAACATACAGCAGGGTTGGCAACACAATGGCCTTGCAGGCCTTAAGTTTTATTTGCAGACTGATGCCTCCCACACATTTGCAAATAGTCCGTCAAATGCCACTTGCTTTAGCAATTTTGGCGTTGGTTTCATCATCGATGTGGACTGCACGTGATAGTGTGCTGCCTAGATAGGTGAAATTGTTCTCTGCCAGGAGGGTTTGTCAATTTACTGTAATGGTAGGCTATATGTAAGGCTTTAGTACAGGTTGGTTCACCACATCTGTCGTCTTGATGCAGACTGTGAGACCGAAACTGTCACAAGCTGAAGAGAAATGGTCCATACTCTATTGCATGTCAGACTCCGATTTGGCATTTGGGGAGCATTCGTCAGAAAATAGGAGATCACAGTAAAATTTCATGTAACTTCACTTCGCCTGTAGTCTCCTAAGATTGAAGAGCTTGTCATCAGGACGGATGTTGACCCCAGTGTCATAGTCACGGAAGGCATCGGAGGCATGGCAGAGTACATCATACTGTAGAGATTGGGACTAAAACACATTCTTGCTTGAGTTTGACTCCGTTGGTAACAGTGAATATTTCAGATGACTTACCTTCGTCCACGACACTAGCGAGCATGCCATCATGGACGTACCGAACCATAACGATGAATTTCTCCGGGAAACCAAATTTTGCCGTGATCTTCCAAAGACCTCCACGGCTGATTAGGTCAAATGCTTTTGTCAGGTTGATGAATGTCATGTACATGTTGGAGTTCTGTATCTTGCATTTCTTCTGGAGTTAACAAGCTGTAAACACCATGTCTGTGGTACCTCGTCCTTTCCTAAAACTACACCGACTCTCAGGCAAAACATGACGATTCAGCAGGATTATGGTGAGGATTTAGCCAGATATTGACAGAAAGGAGACGCACCGATGGTTGTCGCAGGATCATCTGTTGCCTTTTCGTTTGCACTTGTGGACGATGGATGCATCCTTGTAGTTCCCAGAGTACACATTGACTGTAATAGTTCAGTCAGCTTGTGTGCCAGGTCTTTTGTTATTTGACAGCTGGTCAGTTGATTTCATCGTTTTAGGTAGCATTGGAAGAGCAGCAAGTGATGCTTTGATTTCCGCTTGTGGCATTTAATCAGTTGCCCCCTCGCTAAGAGATGACTGCTGATTGGGGATATTATTGAAGCTTTCTGCCCATTTTTGAAGTATCTTTTCTTTGTATGTGAGTAGTGTGGCGCCGTCAGCACTCAGTATTGGAGATTTTCCTGATGACTGTGGTTCGTGGATTGTGTTCAAAGCATCGTAGGAATTCTGCATGTCATTCCTGCCTGCAGAGAACTGAATCTCATCTGCCTTATTGCAATAGACTGTCTGCTTGATGTTTTTGAATGCTGCCTTCTTGAATGTTGAACTGCACTTTTCCAAGCATGCCTTTTATAGCCGATATTTTTCATTCTGAAGTACGACAGCATCACTCTTCTCAAACCGAGATTGATGTTTACGTGTGGTGGGACCAAGGGTTTTGAATACATTTGAGTACACAGAATCTCTGACGAAAGCCCGGATTTGCCCTACAATCTTGGAGTTTATATCAATTGTATCAGGTTGGCTGCACAGTTCTTCGACAAATACCTGTTTCACATTCTCCTGTTTGAAATTAGAGACATTACTCTTTTTTGGGCACTTTTTTGCTTTTTCATCGTATGCTAGGCTGAATCTGGATGTTGAGTTGGAGACTTTGATCCTTTGGACAGTCCAGTATTTTGCCCATTATCTTGGCCATCGTCACTCTAACGATGCGCGGTCTCTTGTCCGGTGCCCCGGGTGGCCTAGTTTTCTAAAGCTCTAGCCTTTATCTATCATTGCCATCTCGCCTTTGTCCGCGTGGGTTCGAGTCTCGGGCTCGGCAAATTTGGGTAAGAAAGTTTGCCAGTAGTTTCCCTTGGGTCGATGGTTCTTACCAGTTTTTTTTCTGAGTTTTTCCTCCACGAGCTATACTGGCCGCCATATGTAGCCTATCATGCACTGAAAAATGGCGTTAAACTCCAAACAACGACGATGTCTGTTGTCCTGACGATGATGTTTTCAGTAAGATGCCAGTGCTTAGACTTTGGGTGCATCCAAGAAGTCTTGTTTCGTTTTGGCAGGCGGAAAACAGTGAGTTTTCCTACGTCAAGGCGAGTTTCGCCCAGTGCTGCTGTCAGGATGTTGAACCTGGCCAATTCTCTACCAACTAGAACTGTTATCTCTGGTCTGTTTGCTGATATACTGTCCATTAGAGTGCATAAGTTCCAGGCACAGATGGTGAGTTGCGTCACTTTTATCTTCTTAGGTTTTCTGGTCTCGGGAAGAATCTTCCATTCAATGTCAATATTATAGATATGTGGGCTAATTTTCTTGCACTTAATGGTGCTGCAACCGAATAAGATATACACTGCAGGTAACGAGGGTGGCCGAGCGGTCTAAGGCGTTCGCATTTACCGATCACTGACATCTCACCTCCGAACGCATGGTTTCGAGTCTCGGACTTTACCAACTTGGATATGTGAGAAAGCTTGCCAATAACTTAAAGTGGGTCGGTGGCTCTTCCAGGGCTTATCCTGGGTTCTTTCTCCACCAGACATACTGCATTTCCTATTATGTGCTTAAAATTGCGTTAAACCGACAGGATCAAACAATTTACACTGTGTCATGGTCACTACAGACTACACGTCAGCCATAGCATACATAAACGTCAAAGGGGCGCTCATTTTAGCCCGTCCTCTCACGTTCGAAGTCTGAAACCTCCTGTGTTGGACAGTTTCTTTGGTGGTATCTTTCCGAATTTTGCCACATTCCTGGCAAGAGGAATTTCTGGCCGACAGCTTCCTCAGACGGGAGTAGCATTCCTCACTGAATGGTCTCTGCACTCTCGATAGCAGAAACACTTTGTTCTTCTCAGTAAGTCGCACACTGTTCGATGATCCTCTTAGATTGTTCGTATTTTAGATTGAGATGCTGGACAAGCAATAAAAGCAAGAGTAGTCATTGTTTCTTTTGTCACACTCTGCTTGATTTGTTGTTGTTGTTTTTTTTTATTCTATCTTCCCCTCTTTCTTTTCTTCTTCATTTGTCGCCGTTATCTATTTTTTACACAGGCTCTCATTTCTCTCGTCTCGAAAAAGGGATAGGTGTCATCAAATTTTTCATTCTGGAGAGAAACGGTGTTTGAGTAAACGGAGTTTAAAGGACTTTTCTTGTTTCTTTCTTTTCTTCCGTTCCTGTTTATCTCTATATCACCTCTTGGGGGCTGCCTTTTGTGTTTCATCACTTTTCATTACATTCTTCAAATCTCTCATAGTAGTTTAAGCCGTCTTGTCATAAGCTTTATCGTGAAAGAGTGGAATACGTTGAAATGATTATCTGGACAGAAACGATTTTCCCGTTTCTGGTGAATCTGTTCGACAATTGTAACTCTTGTTGTAATTGTGAAATATTGGTGAAATTAGGATCAGGAGGTAAATGATGTATCCTTTGCCCGTACCAATGATTTTATTGAACTATTGTTAGGTTTCTTCCTCGATATGATGCAAGGTACAAATGTAACGTCCTTCCTGAAAGGTATGTCCTTTCTAATTGTACCACAAGACTCCTCCTAAAAAATGTCCAGCGTACAATCCTTAAAAAAGGATCAACCACTTTTAACAACGGTCCTATTTGCACGAAAATGTATGCTCCTTACTGAATGAGTATTTTTTTTTCTTTTGACTAACTAGTCTCTTCTTTTACACCATTTGTGGAAGACGGTGACGATGTTGCCCTAACCGCTCTTTCTGTTTCTGTATCTTCATCAAAGGAATCAACCATTCAAAATGTTCAAACAACATTCACACACTGAACCGATATTTTAAGTGCTTTTTGAATGATTTGTTTTCGCATTAGAGCATTGGTTTTGGTAAGTACTGACAAATATTATAATGTTTGCTCAGCGTAAAGGGATACCATTTACCTCCCATCCCCGCCCGCCATTTGTTTTGGAAGTCTTTTTTGTACCCATGTAGTCCTCATCTGTGTTAAACCGATGGACTAATCTTAAATTCTTCTCGTATCCACAGGGTCCATATTTCATAATGGAGAATTCAAAATATTAATTTCCCTGTACCCCAAAGGTCCGATTTGTATCCATATCTTCCCACATTACGACTGATAATTCAGACTATTCATGTATACATCGATTGCAAGAGCGCGTCAGATGATGTTTACTGTGGCGAAATAATGGCTAACTTATTAGAGGAAAATAATGTGACATCTGTTCCAACTGAAGATTACCTATTCTGAGTAATTTATTATAGCTTTAAGTTGTACGTTTCCATGTTTTAAGACACCGTTTCGTTTCTCTGTCTCCGTCTCTTGAAAAAGTCTGAATTTCTCACTTCGAGAAATGAATTTTTTACACTTGTATAAATTGGGAGTAAAGGAGAGCCACCATCCTTCTCCCTCATGATGGTAGTTTGCGTAATGGACATCTGACTCAGTATTTTAAAATGTCGTCTGTGTTGCTTAGCTCATAAGTAGTGGTTGAAATGTCTAATATTACCGACTGCTATTTTAGTATCAGTTGTTTAACAGCAGCAACAACAACAAAAACTATTAGGACGTTAATAATGTACAAAGATGATACACTGGATTAGCTCCCGGACTTTAGGTGGTCAAATAATTGTTTAATAGTCATCAAATTGTATTACTACCTTTTTTTAAATTTATTTTGTGTGCTTTTTAATACTGCCATTGTAATGTCTTA
Organism: Megalonaias nervosa; assembly: GCA_016617855.1. Classification (NCBI taxonomy): domain Eukaryota; kingdom Metazoa; phylum Mollusca; class Bivalvia; order Unionida; family Unionidae; genus Megalonaias; species Megalonaias nervosa. Next base: position 10,350 of record JAECUM010032402.1, read on the forward strand.
TCCCATTAATTTGTTATTGCCGTACTTTTGATGGACTTTACCTGGGAATGGAGAACCTATCGCTATTGTCCCATATAATTTGTTTTATTAATTAACTCAATAAGCAAACATTGGCATTCCAAGATAATACATTCTAACAACACGTTTTTCAGTGTGAGGTGCTCTGGAAATCGTCATTCCCTGTATCAGCAACTAACACAGGTGATAATACACATAACGGTCAAACAATACTGACACAGTAAGTACATACAGGCATAATAAACAACTGTAACAGAAACATAAAAATATGTGATCCACGAAGAATGACCCATTATAGTATGTAAAAACTTATTTAAAAATGGTCCCAAGTGATCAAGATTTGGGGGCAGGACAAATTTAGGACATTAAAATTGTATATTCGACTAAGCTTGGGAATTACTATTAAGCGTTAAAAAAACTTTCTTTTAAAACTGTTTTCAGAATTAAATATATCACCAGAAAGCCAATTCAGTTAAATATCAGTGAACTCTGTTTTCTGGATTTCCTATGCTTTAAAAGGTATGACACAATAGCCGATTTGACATGATCTATATTTCAAAGGTTCTTGATAAAACTGGGTAAAAAGGCTCAGTCATGTATGGTGTTATTCAAAACAATCGTCGAAGCTACGCTACAAACACATGGTGTAACAAAATTAACTATTTGTAATAACTGAATGATCAAAATATGTACATCTCATGTAAGGTAACTATCTGTTATGCGAACACGATTTAGTCTTATCGGTTTACTTTATCCTCCACTTCAGCATTCCCACACTTTTAGGTTTATACTGTCTTTTGCTTGATCTAGGTTCAAGTTTACTTGTAAATCTCAGTTTTAGTTTTAGCTATTTGAAGTTTGTTTTTGAGATTTTCACCAATTTTGTCATACCACAAAGAACATGAATAGTCAAACTTACAGTTTTATAGCAGAACATAACGTTTTCTAGTGTTCGGTGATAAACATTGGCCTTGTCTAAAGACAAAATGCTTTTACTCTTTAAGTATACTATTAACTATGTTTTTACACGATAAATTATCGGTATGGACTTAATATTTAACATGCTTTTGAGAACTGATTATTTGACCATTGCAGGTTATATTGAATTCCGATTTATTTTTTATCTTTTGCCTCGAACCAAATAGAATGCATTATGTTTTATTTTTAAAAAAATGACAATTGATTTGACTGAGAGTGAGCAAAAAGACTGAAGATTTCTAGTTCCTTCACAAGCCTTTAGGAAATGCAATTATTAGGATCCAGATGACAGTAAGTACTAACATGGAGTTAGATCCCTTGATTCGGGTATAGCGCCCTTTTGGGAACTTAAATTAGCATGAATTCAGTAGAATCAAAAGAGAAACAGTCTAGCTGCCAAGCAGCAATGACTAATGTTTCTGTTCATTCAACAATAATAATAATGTTGATGATAATAATAATTATATCAAATAAATAATATACATCTACAATTTCAAGATGTTATAGTATATTAATAACAAAATTGTATCAAAATCATTATTGAATATCCATTTTGCTATTGGTGCGGTATTACTTTCAATTTGCATATTGCTTCGTTTCGGTTTCAACCAAATGTATCAACACGAAATATTTGTGTTCTACCGCTCATCAAATGATCTTTGCATTAGGTTACTTTTGAATAACATACACATGGGTTTCTGTTGATTTCGAAGAATTTTTGTGTAAGCATAATCCGATTTTCAGCTCGATATTATAAATTTAGATTTCCGCTTGCAACCATAACAGTCTTGGTGGCTTCGACAACTTTCATATTCGTCGTGTCAAGGACAAATCAAAGGAGTTTGCATGCAGTTGTCACACACATCATAGCAGTTTATGTTACCTGTAGAAATTCCAGAGCAGTTTTGATAATATATGTTTGGACAGTACGCAAGTTGTATAGCACGATGATTGGGAAAAACCGGTCTATGTGCAGCCATGCTTGATCCAGGTTGGATTTAGTTCCACTTTCGTTTCTTAGGTTTATTCGGTAAAGACGAGGGAAGTCCAATTTTGTGCCATTTCACTTTCTTTTGATAAGAACTTAGCAAATATGGCAGCTCAGTACGTTAAAGACCCTTTAAACTTATTTTGTCAGTTATCGCAGCGTACGCAATCATATCCGTGGAGGAAACCATTCATGAATGTGTTGTACCAATCACTTACCCTAAATTTGAATCGTAATTGTCTTGTGTGAAATATAAAGAATAGTTCTTCAGACACACAGCACAAGTTCACCTTTTGCATAATTAAATTTATGATTAGTACAATTGGAACTTGGAAGTAACTTGGCTTACTTCATTGTGTGTTGTAGAGAATGTGGTATGTGATATTCAACCAAGTTGGCCCATCAGGACAATTTTTATCTGACCTGTTATTTTCAAGCATAGCTGAAAATGTGGTCTCTATCCAAATCACAGTGTAGTAATGTCTTTGTTTTCCAAAGTTGCGATTTTCATGTGTAAATTTTGCATAGATTATTTTCGTACAAAGTAATATATGCAATATTTTTATGTTGGAAACCTATGGATAACCTAACTTTGGAATCAGAATTTCTTGGCTAATTTTTTTTTCATAACTGCATTTTTCTGATTGATATAAAAACAAAAAAGCCACAGAACGAAACTGTATTGGATTTGCAATTTACTTTGGAGCCGTCATAGCAATAAGAAATCACATTTTATGGAAAAACATATAGTAGTGTTACTACACTGCACATATAGCAGTCATCAAGTTGAATTTTCCATATGAAATGTGTATCAAAAATTATTTTACATAACAACCAGTGTTTTCCCCAACTTCTTTTGAAATGGGGCATTAAATCTTCCTTGGATTGAAATTATGCGGCTCTTCTAATTTGTAGGGGTACACTCAGTTGTTTCATTATATAGTTTAGCATATTACTTGCTTATTACATTACCACAATTATTAATATGAACTTCCATTAAATTCATTCAGTAAATGCATACAAGTACACATTGATAAGTATTGTTCAGTTATGATCACAGGTTTTTATTCAATGTAACAATTTTTTCAGACACATTAAAAAAGAAATAACAGTGCCTACATATAACTCTATCATGGGCACAATACTTCAGATTGCTGCACTTTGGTACCGGTATGTGAAATGGAATCTTAATTTGGCAGTTTGAAGCCAGCCTTTTTATTGGAGTTATGAGCATTGTGATTTTTTCATTTTCTTCTTTATGTTTGATTGGTCAAACTATCAGTGTCAGTACTGGTGCTGTACCCATTGCCATTGTCATTACTTTCAGTTCAATAAGTTCCCAGTACTTGCATTTGTATAAGGCCATCAGTTGTTAACAACTTTATTGCTTTTAAGTATTCAGCATGGAAAAGATCTTTAAATATTTACAATTCATTTGCTGAAAAAGCTATGTTTAAGCACTATGTAATCTTGATGCGAAAATTGCCACACAGCATGAGTGATAAAATCAAGTGGACATTCCTAACAGTTGAAACAGAGAGTACAAGCTTGCAGATGATATAGATGCATAAATCTTCATTAAAATTAAATGAATTGTGTATTTGAATACCATGTTTGGAACTAATAGCATTCTTAGAAATTCAGTGGGCTGTTTTCTGAACAGACTGAGTTTTAATCATCAAGATGTTAATCATATCATTTAAAGTGCTAAAATGGCTAAGTGGCCAAAACTGATTTAGGGTGCATTTGATTTTATGGCTCTGCTTGATTGATTGTTCTCATAGTCATCAAGTACCATCATTTCAAACATTCATCAAATGTCAGGAATTTGTAGCGCAAGTATAGTGTATATTGATTGAATGTGCCATAATAAAACATGGCCTGCTTATGGCAGGATAAGCATGCTGTTATCTTTGGGCTATAACTTGAACTGAAATTGTATTGCATAATTTGAATGCATTAAAAGATTTCTTTGTACATTTATAGCCAGTTTGTTTGCATAAATGTGCAGATCTGCTGCCCCTTGCACCTTTTACAGTGTGTATTGCCAATGTTTATGCGCACCCTATCAAATTTTTCTTTTACAAAATTGTGCAATTACACAGCCTTTTGAAAGCACTGGTCAACAAAAAAAAACATGTAAAGTTTTTGATTGTCATGTTAAAAATACCATTTATGCCATTCGTTGATTTTCTTACACTTTCAGGTCCAAAATGTCAAAGGAAATTGCTGCCTCCAAGGCAGACGCTGGAAGAATTGTGGTGCGCAAACCACAACGTCGCTTCATACGCCCAGTAGAACGTCAGCGTATGAGACCATGGCTGATAGAGCATCTTGACAAAAATGATGTTGTTGGCTTGTGCTGGCAGAATAAGAGAGACAAAATCTTCAGAATCTCATGGAAGCATGCAGCCAATCAGTGTTTTAATATGGCAAAAGACACAAGTTTATTTGAGAAGTGGGCCATTCATACAGGTAAATTGTTTCTAAAATTTTTTCAGAATTTGTATGTATATGCAGGGGTCATGCTACCAGGTGAAGTGGGAAACTAAGTTGCTTGAAAAATGTAAACTTTGCCTTCTTCTGTTAGGAAAGTGAAAACCACTTTGCCCTGTGATCTTTTTTTGACGTACAGTGACTGACAGTAGTTTGTGACTTTTGAGATGCTCCCATGCTGTAGCCAGGAAGTTCTGACACTGTTGTGTTGTAGCCGAAATGTATTTATGCTGTGTTGATATCAGTTACACTGACAAACTCTTGCACATTCATAGGCTTGTGTTTTAATAGCTTACTGACTATTAACCCTGTCCCGAGCAAAATTCTCACTGCTTGATTTCCTGAACTTAGGCCTCCTGTACTATTTGAGGCTGAAAATATACCAATTTCTGTTTGGAAATTTAAATATCAATATGTAAATAGGAATTTGTTTATTTAAAAGTATAATCGGTGAAGAGCACTTGCTTATTTCTTTTTTAAAATGAATATTTAACTGCAGTGTTTGTGTTATTTTTTTTTTTATTAAAACAGTTCGAAATCATAAGTGAGCCATCGATGATGGACATCGCCTTGTCTCTGAAATACCACTTCATTAGATTGTCTGTTTTCATAAGTAATTGGGCAGATAGGTTAAGAAAAATGTATAATTCAATGAAAATAAAGTCTAAATATTATGTAATAGAAGATTTAGCAAAAATATTTAATCTTGTAGGTCAGAAACATATGGGACAATGCTGTGTTGTGGAATTTGAAAATAAATGCTGCAAGGTCAAGCTTGTTTTCTGACATTCATTTTTGTCAAAATACAAAAAAGATAGTGAAACAAATACAAACCAATGCATGTTGTTACTGCCAGTACATAAGCAAATAACAAAACCATATATTTCCAATCCTATCAATAGAGTGTTGTAATGAAGCTGGAAAGTGAGTGGCTGTCTTAAGAAAATCCCACTTTCTAAAAATAGATGCACTCACATGGTGCAATACATGTTTTAGGTTGTGTCAATTCCTTTGAAAGAAGGTCTAGTTCAGTCATGTATTGGCGTTAATGTTTCAATGTGTTGTTTATAATAGTTACAGTAATGTTTTATCAGCAACAGTGAAATTATGATGAACAGTATGACATGAAGTCACTTGTGCATTTGCTCCTGTGTACACATTACAGAGGTTGATTACAAGTGGATTAGGATTGTTTTTTTACTGTAATTTATATAAAATTTACTAAAAATAAAATAAATAAAGTGGTAGTTTATTAAGCATTTTTACTGACTTGCAAATCACAAGACTCTAATCTTCTTACTCCTATCAGTTAAAATTAATTACAGTTTATTGTTTCTGCTGTGCACTTTTAAAGTCATTTGGCTAAAATACACTGCATGTATCTCATTCCAAACATACACGTACGAATACAGTTTGTATGAATATATTAGTTAATATAATAATTTTTGTAAATGTACAAAATGTGTTGATATAAAACAGATTGTTCAACTTAAAAATAAAGTTTTGCTTAAAACTCGCGTTAAATGCATACTGAGAAATAAAGGACATACTTAAAATAATACAGATATATATATATATATATATATATATATATATATATATATATATATATATATATATATATATATACACACACACCTTGCATATCTATTTCTGCTTAATATTTTCCTATGTGAATGTTTTGTAATCACCTGCATTATTTTTGTTGAGCCAACATTTCATTTGCTTATATTTCCAAATCCCTTGAGAGATTCTCAGAACTGATTGTGCAACATGTTTACTCACGTCTTTTACTTTCAGATCATTACCGTAGAGATCGAAAATCTGCTTAGATTTTTCGTATTCATGTTTTTTTTTGTTTGTTTTCATTTCCTAAACTCTTTGATAGATTCTCATCATACTTGAGTCATTATGAAGCCAAGATAAGCTCCTTCTATGATGCTTGCTTGGACCTATGAGTTGTAATGAAGGTCACAGTAATAAAACATATTTGTTAAGGTTTTGGTTAAATTCTTCTTTGTTGATATTTCCTAACCATATTGATGGCTATTTGCCGTTCTTGGGATGAATCATTATGAAGCTAAGAAATCATTCTGTGATGTGTTTGCCTTGTTATGTGCTTGTTTGACAATAGGATTAAAGTCGAAGAGATAAATTTTGTGTTAATGTTTTGATTAAAGTTCAATTTTTTTTCATTTCCCTGTACTTCTTAAACCCTTTGATGGATATTTTGTCATGCTTGGGACGAACATTATGAAGCTAAGCTGATTCATTCTCTGATGTACTCACTAAATCCTTTTACCTTGGGGTCAAGGAAACATTTTTTTACAGCAATTTTAAATATTTTCTAAATATGCTCCTTTCATTGTGATACCTTTTGCTTCATTTGAAACATTAGTTATTAGTAAAGCATGCATACCATATGTCATTGATATATTCTCGCATATTCTTGTAACACTTTCTTTCAACCAGGCGATCTGTTGTCAGAAAGTTTCTGTATTACATCACTTGTTTTGATGTACTTCACATAGATCTACTTCTGCCAGTTGAACTGTTGCACGTGTAATCTGCAAAAAAAAATATTTTTCACAGCAACAATGTCGGTATGCAGAACATAAGTTTCTTGAATCAACTGTTTTGGAACTTAAAATGTCCTGCATTCTTCAAAACTGATTTCTCTAAAAGTGACAACAATCAAAAAGATTGAAAACTGGAGCATTAAGCCAAGTGGTTTTTTTTTTAATTTTAAAGATACTACATTTGGTATAAAATCAGAACTTTCAATCTAAAATTAAGATAGCACAAATAGTGGAAATTTTACTCAGGATTTACATTCTTATTATCCACGATCATTTGATGCAGATATTGAATTTAATGGCCATTATGTACTTTATTTTTTTATGAATATTTGTTTTAGTCAGTAGTTATATGGTTTGAAGAAAAAAGTAATTTGTTTTTGAAAAATAAATCTGACATAGAGGAAATGGGTATACAGTGCAGCATTATTTCTCCTTTATTCAACCAGTAGAGAGTTAGTCTTATGAATTTTATGCAGTTGCAGTGTATGCCATTTGAGCTCATGTTTTTTTTTTAAAGTACTCATATTCTTAATGAAGAAAATCAGGTCCCTTCGTCACTGAAGTGTAATGACGAAAACCTGGTCCCTTCATCACTAAAATCCAATGAGGAAAACCAGGTCCCTTAGTCACTAAAGGCTAATGAGGAAAACTAGGTCCCTTAGACACTAAAGTCTAAAGAGGAAAACCAGGCCCCTTAGTCAATTAAATCCAATGAGGAAAACCAGGTCCCTCAGTCACTAAAGTCTAATGAGGAAAACCAGGTTCCTTAGTCACTAAAGTCTAATGAGGAAAACCAGGTCCCTTAGTCACTAAAGTCTAATGAGGAAAACTAGGTCCCTTAGTCACTAAATTCTAATGAGGAAAACTAGGTCCCTTAGTCACTAAAGTCTAATGAGGAAAACCAGGTCCCTTAGTCACTTAAATGTAATGAGGAAAACCAGGTCCCTTAGTCACTAAAATCTATGAGGAAAACCAGGTCCCTTAGTCACTAAAATCTAATGAGGAAAACTAGGTCCCTTAGTCAATTAAATCTAATGAGGAAAACCAGGTCCCTTAGTCACTAAATTCTAATGAGGAAAACCTGGTCTCTTAGTCACTAAAATCTGATGAGGAAAACTATGACCCTTAGTCACTAAAATCTGAGGAAAACTAGGTCCCTTAGTCACAAAATTCTAATGAGGAAAACCTGGTCTCTTAGTCACTAAAGTCTAATGAGGAAAACCAGGTACCATAGTCACTAGTATAATGATGAAAACCAGGATCGTTAGTCACTAGTATAATGATGAAAACCAGGACCATTAGTCACTACAATCTGATGAGGAAAACTATGACCCTTAGTCACTAAAATCTGAGGAAAACTAGGTCCCTTAGTTACTAAATTCTAATGAGGAAAACCTGGTTCCTTAGTCACTAAAGTCTAATGAGGAAAACTAGGTCCCTTAGTCACTAAGTCTAATGAGGAAAACTAGGTCCCTTAGTCACTAAAGTCTAATGAGGAAAACCAGGTCCCTTAGTCACTAAATTCTAATGAGGAAAACCAGGTCCCTTAGTCACTAAAGTCTAATGAGGAAAACCAGGTCCCTTAGTCACTTAAATGTAATGAGGAAAACCAGGTCCCTTAGTCACTAAAATCTAATGAGGAAAATTAGGTCCCTTAGTCACTAAATTCTAATGAGGAAAACCTGGTCTCTTAGTCACTAAAGTCTAATGAGGAAAACCAGGTACCATAGACACTAGTATAATGAGGAAAACCAGGATCGTTAGTCACTAATATAATGAGGAAAACTAGGACCAATAGTCACTACAATCTGATGAGGAAAACTATGACCCTTAGTCACTAAAATCTGAGGAAAACTAGGTCCCTTAGTTACTAAATTCTAATGAGGAAAACCTGGTTCCTTAGTCATTAAATTCTAATGAGGAAAACCTGGTCCCTTAGTCACTAAGTTCTAATGAGGAAAACCTGGTACCATAGTCACTAGTATAATGAGGAAAACCAGGATCATTAGTCACTAGTATAATGATGAAAACCAGGACCATTAGTTACTACAATCTGATGAGGAAAACTATGACCCTTAGTCATTAAAATCTGAGGAAAACCTGGTCCCTTAGTCACTAAAATCTAATGAGGAAAACCAGGTACTGTAGTCACTAGTATAATGAGGAAAACCAGGATTGTTAGTCACTAGTATAATGATGAAAACCAGGACCATTAGTCACTACAATCTGATGAGGAAAACTATGACCATTAGTCACTAAAATCTGAGGAAAACTAGGTCCCTTAGTCACTAAAATCTTATGAGGAAAACTAGGTACCTTAGTCAATTAAATCTTATGAGGAAAACCAGGTCCCTTAGTCACTAAAATCTGATGAGGAAAACTATGACCCTTAGTCATTAAAATCTGAGGGAAACTAGGTCCCTTAGTCACTAAATTCTAATGAGGAAAACCTGGTCCCTTAGTCACTAAAGTCTAATGAGGAAAACCAGGTACCATAGTCCCTAGTATAATGAGGAAAACCAGGATCATTAGTCACTAGTATAATGATGAAAACCAGGACCATTAGTTACTACAATCTGATGAGGAAAACTATGACCCTTAGTCATTAAAATCTGAGGAAAACTAGGTCCCTTAGTCACTAAATTCTAATGAGGAAAACCTGGTCCCTTAGTCACTAAAGTCTAATAAGAAAAACCAGGTACCATAGTCACTAGTATAATGAGGAAAACCAGGATCATTAGCCACTAGTATAATGAGGAAAACCAGGACCATTAGTTACTACAATCTGATGAGGAAAACTATGACCCTTAGTCGCTAAAATCTGAGGAAAACTAGGTCCCTTAGTCACTAAATTCTAATGAGGAAAACCTGGTCCCTTAGTCACTAAATTCTAATGAGGAAAACCTGGTACCATAGTCACTAGTATAATGAGGAAAACCAGGATCGTTAGTCACTAGTATAATGAGGAAAACCAGGACCATTAGTTACTACAATCTGATGAGGAAAACTATGACCTTTAGTCATTAAAATCTGAGGAAAACCTGGTCCCTTAGTCACTAAATTCTAATGAGGAAAACCTGGATCATTAGTCACTAAAGTCTAATGAGGAAAACTAGGTCCCTTAGTCACTTAAATGTAATGAGGAAAACCAGGTCCTTTAGTCACTAAAATGTGATGAGGAAAACCAGGTTCCTTAGTGACTGAAGTCTTTTCAGCAGAAAATTTGAACTCATGCTAAAGTTTGCTATTAACTTTGCATTTTTGTATCTTGGCATGTATACTAAACTTCAGTGATATTAAGAGAATCTAAGTATAATTTATTTGTTGGAGTTTTTTGTCTTTTGTGCAAAGATGGTTTCATGACTGGGATAGGAAGCATGATTACTCATAATTAACTAATTTAAATGTACTCAGCCCCACCATGTCTGATTCTTAATGTGGTCCTACCTTGGATGCAGGTCGACACTACGATAGTGATCACAAGCGCTGGAAGGCCAATTTTCGTTGTGCTCTGAACAGTCTCCCAGATGTAATAGAATTGAAGGAGCAGGGAGTGAAGAAAGGAAACAATGCCTTTAAGGTGTACAGATTCCTAGATGAGAAAGAGTCTAAGTTTGGAAAGGATGCCAAAGCATTTGTCAAAGAACGAAAGCAAAAGAAAGGTAAATATTCTCTGTATTGAGAACTACACAGTGGATATGATTGTCACTATTAATTACCATATATACTTGTTTAGAAGTTGGGTCCACCTGCAGACGTCTTAGACCCATATTTGCCATTGCATATTGCTTCAGCAGATCATTTGGGTCTCTGTGGCTTTTGTTAGGAGTAATCAGTAGAGCAAACGACATAGACCCTGATCTGCTGGGCAAATTGTCAGACAGCAGAAAACAAGGGTCTGTGTTGTTTGCAGTTGGACATGGCTTATATGTGAGCATATATGGTAGATGTCAAACTATAAAAAAAAAAGATTGCAAATTTGATACCATAAGCTGCTTGCAGAAAATAGCAAATGATAGTATTAAATTATTATAAATTATATGAGTATTACTTAGGCATTTATTTCAGAACTTAATGTTACAAACTTCGTTAAGGTGACTTTGCAGTATAAAATGTTAAAATTTGATACTGTTTAACCTGTCTTGAAAGACCACCCTTCTGCCAAAACATAATGGTCTCACAAGACAGGTGGTCTCTCATGACAGGTCATAACACTATATAATCAATAAATCTGTACATGGAGAACCTGGTCTCTCAAAACAGGTGGTCTCTCATAGCAGTGGTCTCTCAAGACAGGTTTTACTGTAAACAATATTTACTGTATGCCATTATTTCACTAACAATAGATGTATCATTAAAAATTTGAATGAGTACTCTACATACTGACTTGCAAGTTCAGTTCAACTGGAAACATCATAGACCATGATCTACCATTCAATAATGCACCAGTAGATCAAGGTCTGTGTTCTTTGTTCTGCTGAGTTTTCTTAACAAACTGCATAGATTCAGATCTGTCAGCATATTAACACTACGGCTGTTTGGGATCTAGATGCAGTTTGCACTTGAACCTGATAAGTAAGTACATATGGTAAAATATTTTGTAGCAGTTTGTTATGTAAGTAATAAAATGAGAAATTAAAAAAAAATACAGGTATAATCCATTATAATTAAGTTTATTAAAGATCCCATATCTGTAACAAGTTTGAATGTATCATTAATTTTACTGTATCTGTTCATTCATTTTACTGTATCTGTTCAATGATTTTTCTGTATCTATTTATTGATTTACTGTATCTGTTCGTTGATTTACTGTATCTGTTCGTTGATTTACTGTATCTGTTTATTGATTTTTCTGTATCGGTTCATTCATCTTTTTCAGAAGTTCTTGACAGCAAAGACACAGGGGACACATCAAATGCTGGTTCAGATGGAGATAAAACATCTGAGGAGGTACATAGCTATTACACATTTCTTATTTTATTCATCAGCCAAAAATTTCACAGGTTCCTTTTCTGAAAGTCCTGGTTTTGTTGCAAAATAAATATAAAAGCCAGGAGGGAATACACTTTTGAATTTTAAAGTTTAGAAATATTGAATTTATCATTCATGTTTTGAATTTTATACCAAGGTTTTCTATCTGAAAGGCTGGCAGGCCTAGAAAAGTAATTAGATAGTGTACTTCCTCTCAATCAAGATATTCATGAAATTGCACAAAAAGTATGGATTTTTGCTTCTTAATTTGGGTAAAATCCTGAGCAAATAACCAATATATCCCTGCAAAATGTCAGCTTTTTACCTGAATGCTTGACAAAGAATTGTTTCAGCATTGTAGCCATTTTCAAAATAAGAAAATACTTGTCTGTTCAGTATCAAACAAATCACCACAAGGGTCACACAAGGACTAGTACATTGGCCTGAGGGTCTCATCACTAAAGAAAGAAAATGCATTATCAATTATTTTACAAGGTCTAGGTGTCGTTGCAGGCAACAGGAAAAACTCAACAGGCCACACATGGCCCATGGGCCGCTTGTTTGAAACCCCTGTTCAAGATGTTAAGCTTTCTCTTGTGCAGGTTGCTTTTGTCCTACAATTTGCATAACAAAAATGTCACCATTAATCCTATTGGAAAATTTCAGGGCATTTTTGGATTTTATATGCCATCTCTTATAAACAAGCATCATGCTATACATATGAAGAACCATGCAACATTTTGAAGTTTTTGAGTTCTGGCTTTTCTATGTTTTGCTTAAATTCTACGAATACTTGTACACTGAATATTCTTAATCACTGTTTAGAGCTGACTCGGATTGCAGCAAGAAGTTAATTTGTGATAGACTCTAAATTAAGGATGAAACAATTCATCGATACATTGATGCATGAATACTTTTGCTGTAATGATACACATATCGATACAAGAGATGGAGAATCAATACAAAAAGATACCATATGCAAGTTATTTTAATCTTCTGCAGTCGTCAGATATTGTATTAGTCATTTGCCTTGGTACATGTATTCTTTAAATTGAGAATTTGTCTTAGCTGTTGCAGGCACATGCACCTACTTTTGTTAGTTTAAATGAAAGGATATGACAACACTCACTTGCCATCTACAAATTAACACCAAGTGACAAGGGTGATTTGTAATATCCCCCCACCCCCTGCATGTGCCAATTCCATGGTAATTAGTTTATTGCAACGCTTGTTTGGCTTAAAGTAGTCTCTTCAGACCCTTGTTATCCCATTTCTGATATCTACTTACTAGCAGGACTAGCAGACTTGAACGCCATTACATTGAACCATACCTGAACCAAATCACTAGGAAGATGATTTATTTTCTAGAAATTTTGAGTAGATTATTCCCTGTTTTTAATATGTTGACAGATGAGATGAAACTACAACATAGATGAAATTTGACTTGGAACTCGCTATTGCATTGCTAGTCATATGACATAAATGGTTGTTTCATTAAATTTGGATGGCACATTGTGTCCTGGAACAAGCATTATGTTGTAGTATGAACTTGCATCAGTAAAGTTATACTAATGCATGTTTAAAATACGGACTATTTTGAAAACCCAATATGCCTAATCCCAGCATGGTTCATCTTCAGATGAGGATTTCATTCAACAAATTCTGGCTGATGATAGTTATGAAGACAATAATTTTTTAAGTTACGCAGTATATGAGATTATTGGAGTTGGGAAAAGTGTTAATGGAGATACCAGTGGGTGATTTTGCACCTGAAAATTGTTGTTAAATACAAGTCCAATGTACATGCTGGATGGACACAAATAGATGGCATGCCGGTCAATCACCCTGTCAGCAAATGTAGAAAAGGCAGAATACCAAGCCAAATTAAAGTAAATTCATTTAAAAGTAGAATCCCTGTGGGATCTTGTGCTACAAAACTATATTTCCCCATTGGGGTTAAGATGAACTGAATCAATAAGAATGAAAAAAATGCAGTTAAGAAGTAAAGATACAGTGTGACCCCGCTATAACATGGTAGTTGGGAGACATAGAACCCGACCGTGTTATAGACCAAACCGTGTTATAAGCAACCAGGCCAGTTAGCAGAAGAAAATGATGCTTGTACCCAAAAAAATGTGCGGGGGAAGGGGTAGGTAATAAATGCGGGTGCAAAAATATGTGCTTCATTGGCACAGTTGTCATCTTAAATCGATGCATATTAAATGAGAAATACACCTGTAGTGAAAACAGAGAAGGCATATATAATATTTTATTTTATTCAGAGAACCACGCATTGGTACATATACATGTATACTGTTTAATAGTTTATATATACATGTCTAATGCAGAGCAATGAATAAAGTATCAACACCGTGTACTCACCCGCGAATCACGTCACATACATGGAATCCACAATACAAGTAATTCCATCGAAAATATGCACACACACACATTTAAAATATTCAATAATTTTATCACAGGTCATATAGGTCTGAATTCAGTGGGAAAAAAAATAGCACAATCACGTAACGAATGATGAAGCACATTTACTTTTCAGTACGTCCGAAGTTGGTAAAAGTTTGTGTTTTAAGTGCAGTTGGTAGAGTTCGTAAGCATAAACTTTTTTCCTGTAAAAAGGAAACTTTCACAGCACAGTAAAAATGTTCCAGTCACATTGGAAAATGAAACAGTCCATCAGATTCCATTGCTTTTATTTAAGTTCGGCAATGATTTCCTTTGAAGAAAGGTTCTTTGTTTTTATTGAAGATTGTAGTCGGCATTCTTTGATGAAGGGTGCATGCGTTATTGAAGTCACCGCTAAAGGACAGCTTTGGAGAACCAAACAAATGCCCATTTCTTATTGTGGTGGCAGCATCAAAAAATTGTATTGCATGATTGAGACTGATGTTTTTTTTTCATTTGCTTAGTACGTTTTCATAACAATTGGTGCTTCAAAGGTAATGTTTTCTTTGAAATTTTAGCTACTATTTTATCTGGGTACATTTTTTTTAAAATGAATTGGCCGTTGTATGGTCAACTGTAGTTACTGTTCCTCCCTGCCTATTGAATAGACA